>CAICTM010000642.1:0-55046 GCA_903772945.1 Seminavis robusta
AAGAGAGAGATCTCATGAGATTTGGATGTAGACATGTGCGTCGCACGATGGCAATATCACTACAAGGGGATTCAGGCCTTATGGGTGACTATCTTATGTTCCAAGTCTGTAACTGTGCCGCTTGGCGGTAGCATTTGGAGCCGTACAGTGCCATTGTCATTGACTCGGTCTATAGTTAAGGCCTTTGTACTTGGCTGCCGTCTTGCGTGCTGATACTGTTGAATCATCACAGTATCGTTGACATTGTATTGAGGGACACGCGTTGCGTTTCTCTATCGTTGTTTTGTTGGATTAGTCGTTGGCGACGTTCCTTAATGTACTTCCAGTTGGCTTCGAACCGGACGTTGTGATCGCGTCACGATTGAACACGAGCTGTGCGGGCGTGCGCGCAAGGTGGTATGAATCGTGGCATTCATTGCAAAGCGAACCGCCGTGAGGACTCCAATCCAGGATCCATTCACGAGGTCGTCTTGGCACTTGATGTTTTGAACAGCGATCAAGTTACGTATGGTTTGATGAGGCCCTCGACCATGGAGTTGGCTTGAGGGTACGCGTGGTGATGAACTTGCGACGAAGTCCATATCATCCCGGAGTGTCTTTTCGACCTCTGCGCGGAACTCACGTCTCTATCCATGATAACTCAGCAGGCATGGATACCGAGTAAGCCAGTTTGTTCTAGACGATGGCTACTTCGTCTGCTGCCTTGGAGCAGATCTACTGCAATACTCGAACCATCGGTTACGGGATCAATCATTGTCAAGCAATGAAGTGTGCAGAATTCTTTTTCTGGATCCCGGACGTTGTAAGGGCCTATCAGGTCAATACATAGTCTTCCCCAAGGGATCTCCTCGCAAGTATTTGGAGGCATCAATCCAGCTTACGCGTCTTGGTTTTTTCATCGCAGCTTTGGCAACGCTGACATACGGCCTGCACATATCCTGCGCAGCCTTTCCAGGTTGTAGTGTTGGCTGATGGTTAGTTCCGTGCGAGTCTCGCCGGGATGCATCATCACACCATGGTACCATTCAACTAGCTTTCTCTGCATGTTTTTAGGTACGACGATTTTCTCGTCCTTGACTACTAATCGTAGGACTTATCCCCTCGGGGAAAGATTTGCTTCTTGTAGTCGTTTGCTTGTCCCTGAGGAGCTTCTTTGATATCGTTCGTCTTTTGACGATGTTCGATCTCGGAACGAGAGAGGGAACTCACTAGGAAGTCTCTTCGTCTGCAGCCATGAGTTCAGCGATCTCGCTGGCGTCCATCTGTTCTGAAGAACCGTCGTTGTTGGAGATGTTAAGTCTCGACAACGCATCGGCGACGATGTTCTGTTCGCCCTGATGTACCGTAGTTCAGGGCGTATTCTTCCAGAATAAGGCGCCATCGCATTACGCGATCGGTATTGAAGTTCTTACAGTAAGATTCTTGTGGTCCGTATGTACAGACATCTTCTGTCCTAGAAGAAGTTACGGAACTCTTGAGAGTTTCTACGATACTGAGAAGTTCCTTCTCGGTAACTGTGTACGTGTCTGAGCAGGGTTGAGCTCCTGCTGTAGAACGCGATAGGTTTTCCCTTCTGGGAAATTACCGCACCTAGTGAGTATCACTGCATCCTGTGGATAACGAATGTATGTTGAATTCAGGGTAGGCGAGCAAGGTTCTTTGCTGATGATCTTCTTCATCTGGCTAAAGGCCTTGTCGTGTTCGGCTTCCCATTTCCACTTCGTTGTTTTGGAAGTCAACGAAGCGAGTGGGGCCAGTACATGTGATCGTCTAATCCACATGTCTCGATAGTAGTTCACTAGTCCAATGAATCTACGGAGTTCCTTCCTGTTGGTAGGAGGCGATATTCTTGATCGCGTCTATTTTCTTGGTTATAGGTTGGATCCCTTCTCGAGTGATCCAGTAACCTAGGTACTCAAGTTCTCCTCTTGCGAAGAAGGACTTGGTAGCATTGATCTTGAGTCCGGCTTCTCGAAGCCTTCGGAGAACTTCATCCAACTTTTCAACGTGATCTGCTAGATCGCCGTTAGTTAGGATGAGTAGATCATCAATGTATGCACGGACGTATTCTAGGTCGTGCATTAGTGTTCCCATCTTCTCTTGGAAGATGTCGGGACTATTACATAGGCCCATTGGCAACCTCTGGTACTCGTACTTTCCCCACGGAGTACGATGGTACAGAGTTGCTTTCGAGTGAGGTGACAGCTCGATGTGATAGTATCCCATGTTCAGGTCTAGATGATAGCGTACTTGAATCCGTCAGATTCAAGAGCATGTCCTGATTTTTGGGATAGGATAAGGCTTCCGCTTAAATCCTTTTGTTCAGTTCCGAAATCAGAGATGAATCGTAACGATCCGTCTTTCTTGGAATGATAAAGTTGGTGCCGCCCACTCGGAACGGTTTACCTTCTTGAGTACTCCTGCCTCGCAGAGACGTTAAACCTCCATCTTAAGAGTGTTGGTATGGACCCGTGGAATAGGGTAAGCCTTGCATAATAGGGTTTAGCATCAGGGAGAATTCTACTTCGTAGTCGTCCATCTGCCACTTTCCCAAAGTACCATCGAATATGTCAGAGTACTCGTCAGTAAGGATGAAGCTGTTCCTCTCTTCCGTGTTTAACTGATCTTGACTTTGCAAACCTGCCTTAAGTCAGCTGGTTCGTATTTCGCATCAAAAATCTTCTTGAGACGATCTGCACTGTCATGACAGCGGCAGGATCAGGAATGAAAAAGTTTTCTTCTTATTGGTGTCGCTATCTTTCATAGAATAGATGCGCCGTCCCATCCACTGACAATGGTAGTGAAATCGAACTTGAAACCTAAGTCAGAGAAAATATCTCGACCTATGATCATGTCATACCCCCAAGCTCTTGGTGACGTGTAAGTCCCACTCGTAAATTCTATCTTCGTGAATTCAGGAATCATGAATGCACCTTTGCACTTCGTGCTGGTGTTTAATTCTCCTGCAGGGGTAGTCCACATCGTTTGGACGCCCCCAAGATCCTTCATGCGTAATTTCTTAGCATGAGGTTGAGCAATCAAGGTTCCGGATGCTAAATAGATCATCAGAGTCTAGTTGAGCACTTCTAGGCAATCATCTAATTTGCCGTAGAGTTCATCAGTTGCAAACAATTCTTGTTTACTAGTTAGTGAGATATCTTCATACTTTGGCATGAAAATCGGAACAGGGTTCCGTTGAGTCATCACCTGGCCTAATCCTCAGATGGAGATTTCTCCATCCAAGTGATTGAAATTGATAGAGGAGTTGTCTCTTGTCAGAGTCTTCTGATTTGCGCTTGGCAACATGGTTGCGAAGTTTGCAAGTGGTTGACACGAGTATCGTCGATCTCGTTTTTCTCGTCATTTGTCGAGAGAGGAAGAATGGGTTTGTCACGCAACTGTTTTCGAAGTTGCGGAACGCATGCTTTCCTTGACCATCTTCATGGTGAAGGAATAGGTTGAGGGTAGCTGAAAGCTATTGTGTTTGTTAACAAAATGCACTACGCTAAAAGCTAGTGTAAAGATCTTTCGAGTGTTTGAGTTTGAGAGAATGAAAGTTATGAGAGAGATTAGAAAGCTATGAAAACTAATCAAGAGAGAGATCATCGTCAAAGGATCGAAGATCTGGCTTCCCGCGGGAGACTATAAAGTGTGATAGAGTAGGTTGTGGTAGTAATCCTACGTCTCTCCACGATCCTAAAACGGAACGCGTGGAAGGTTTGTCTAGCCTGGTCTAGTAGCGTGGAAGTACTCCACGCTGGCTAAATATCTAGAGCGATGTTTTCATCATCAACCTAGTATGACTAGCGCGGTCATTGAGAACCCTGTCTCAAAGAAATGACTATTCACGAGAGACTCGGTCATGAGTCGAACTCAAACCCTATCTAGGATCGAGTCGCGAATAAGGCTAAGAGCCGTGTATTGCACTTAGATCGCTATTGCACCCCCTTCGAAAGTCTGCAATCCAAAGCTTTCTTCACGTAGCTATACAGATCAACAATGCCAACCAAGACATTGGAATCATGCAATTAAAGAAGCACGGTGGAAGCAAAGGCTTTGGTCAGTGTCTTGTGCAAATAGTCCCAGGCGACACCATGCAGACTCTGTTGAAGAACGCCAAGATTTGGATGCGACAAGTCGTTCGGAATGCTGGCAATGGAAGCTTGACCGAATATGAAGTCTGCTTCGTCTTGACAAATGCAATCTGCTTTGTCTGCAAGGATGCTTTCGATGATTTGTGTCAAGTGATGGGCGCCAAGAGCTTCAAGATGAACGCTCACAATCAGATCGCAATGTTTTATAAAGCAAACTAACATATGCGCAAGGGAAAATCATGAGACAGTTCTTCAATGCCGACAGCTGCAATCCGCTCCAATCGGAACAAGTTATAAGGAAGCTCGAGGTGACAGTCGACATCAAACCCACCTTCTTAACATTTCTGGAAAAGAAAACGCAGCGGGAGGGGTGGATCATGCCGATGGACCAGGTGGTGCACCAAGAAATCACAGTGTTTGGACAGCCAGTGGATCGAATCCACGTCATCCTCTCTGCTGATTATGGCCAAGGAGCCTTTCGCGTCAACATGGGTATCCTGTTCATCAGAGGGAGAGTAGTTGTTAGAGAGAGAAACATTTATATCGGTTCTATTGACTGTAAGAACGACACGAGACAAATGATGATCGACAGTGGAGTCGCAGCGCATATCAACAATGCACTCACCTCTCTCAAAGAGTATGCCAAAGAGAAGGGGATACTCAAACTCAAGGTGACTGGTGACTTGGCTTTCTACTCCCTTGTTCTTGGGAAAGAGAAGATGTCAGGGCAACACTGTCCACGATGCATGATGATGTTGCGGTTATTTCAAAAGAATCCGGCCAAAAGGGGCAAAAAGTGGACCATGACATTGATGAAAGAGCGATTCGAAATGTTAGAGTGTGGAGAGTTGAAAAGGAGCCAGCCTTTACAACAGAAAGGGATCGTGACATTACCTTTGATCGACTGTATCGAACCGGAGGATTACATGTTTCCACCTCTCCACGCCAACGACCTGAATGTCAATGCTTCGTTCCATTACATGAACAAATATGTTTGGCATCGACTGGAAAAAAATCCTCCTGAATTGGTACAGGCTCGGTACGCCAAAGCAGATGCTGCCAATGCGGTTGATGACAGCTGGGCGGAAGTGCTAGAAACCGAAGAGTTTCTGAACGCCATGGTGCAAGAATTGAATGACTTACTTGGTGATCCAGACATAGAATTCGAAGATACACAACATGAACAGGAGTACGACGCTCAAAAGTTGATCGTAGACAATGCCAAGGAAGCAGCAAAAAAGGCAGTGAGTGCAAACAAGAAAGCCAAGGATGAGCTCACGAAGAGCAAAAAACAACTCAAAACTTTGGAAGACAACAAAAAGGAATACGGCAAAGTAAAGCAGGATCTCTGAATGGAGATCCAGTTCAAACTCAACAAGGATTACAATGTGCACCTCTCTTCTTACCATGGTGGAGATATGGAGGGCAACGAGTGTCGGTGGCTGCTCCGGCACGCAACAGCCATCATGGCCGACATTAAAACAATTCTTTTCAATTTTTTGGATTCGCTGACAGAGGAGGAAAGAAATTGTCGAGCCAACAAAACCGAAGTGTCAGAATTCTGTGAGGGAATGGAGAGGCTCCTCCAGTACATGGATGTTGTCTCTCACTACTGCTATCAACCGTTCGGAAGTATGAGCAATGAAGATGTTGCCGACGCCCACAAAGTCATCGATTTGAAGGTTGAATTGTGGTTTCGCCTGATGCCGACCATTCCAATGAAGGTTCATATGCTGCAGCACCTGAAGGAAGACTCGGCGAAGCTTCAAGGAATGAAGGAACACACAGAGCAGGCGATAGAGCGCTGTCACCAACGAGGCAAGGCCGACAGTACCAGATTAAAGGGCGTAAAAGATTTCAAGAACAAAGCACTCAACATCCTCCGCCACGCCGCCACTGCGGATTCTGATAATGTGCAAGCCAAGCTGAATCAAACAGAAGAGATGAGAAAACGAAAGAAGCGAAAAGCCAGTTCGGTCGACAAGGCCACGGCAGCAGCGCAGCGAAAGGATTATATTCGTTCAATTTTGAAGCTTCCACCGATCACTTACGATTATCCGTCGCTTCTCGACATTATCAAGAGCTACCGGCGAGACAACCTAACCGATATGGAGTCAACGGAAGGGGCCGACAGTGAAGAGGATGACGACGAGGAAGACGGAGAAGAAGAGACGTGACGCCATGGTGATTGATTTTATATTGTGTCGATTGATGGCTGTCTCCACGCCTCCACGGTGCAGATCAAAATTTCGAATCCAAAACTGGAACCCAAATTATTGCATGGTTTAACAAGGTTACAACTGTACTATAAGCGCAGGAGGCCACAAATAGCATAAATTACCACCACTATAAAACAGCAAGCTGTTTGTATTCGCTCCCACTGAGTCATACCGGTAGCATTGAGCCAACACCACTCCAACACCACACTACTGTACCGCTACTAGCTAGACTATCGGCAATGGAATAGCCCCCGGTCAATCTGCGGCTGCTACCTGGAGCTCTAGCATAGAAGAATGATCTACAACTGAATCAGGGAACGGCTATAGCAATCTTACTTGCTCTAAGCTAGCCGATACTTTCAAATACTAGCTACCGATCTATAAGGACGATTAGCTATTGGCTCCTCAGGAGCAACTAAGCACGATGCCAAATGAACCGGAGACAACTGATATTCATAGCAGGAGATCTCAGCTTAGATGATGGGCTTGGCTCAACTGAGAGTCTTGCAGACGACAGACGCTGCAAAGACGCAGGCTTGGCCAAACCGCATGGCATTTCCACCCTCTCCATCCCATGGAAGAGTAATGATCAGCTTGACATATCCTTCACTGCAGTTCTCGGGGAGATTGAAAGTCACTTCCAGCGCTTTCATTCTGGAGCGCTGACTGATGACTTTTCGAGGCTTGTCGACTTTCCAGATCTCATCGGTGGGGGAAGGCAGAAAACTGCTTTATTCAGGACGCTGTTGTCGTGGTGAATGACAAGGCAGAAAAGATGAGTTTCGCCGAACCGCTGTAGAGTAATAGGTCCTTCAAGCCTTGCATCGATCACCCCCTTAGGACAAACAATGTTGCCATGAGCAACAAAGGCCGCATTAGAGCCAACATCATCGCCGGACGTGACAGAGAGGTTGCACCAATTCATCCTATCGAGAGTTGTTGTTGCGATCGAGAGCTAGTTGTTGTGCGTGACCGAGAGCTGTTGTTAGCCTGTTGGTCGGATGATAGGTTACGCCACTCGCGATACGTTGCCAATGCATTGCATTCAAATCAATTGAATTCAAATTTCCCGCGGTTTTTGTGTACTCGGAGCATCGGACGAATCGAATCCATTATCTCACAAACTGCAAACTGCAATCAGCCAAAAGCAGAAGCAACCATCATCATGTCAACAGAACCAACCGAATTCGGCAACAAGGAGATGCTCTTCACCATCTACCAGGATAAGCGTCGTGGTGTCAAAGAGATGGATGCCCTTGTCCAGGAACGCATCAAACCTCTCTCGAAGGCTGTCCAAGACTTGCTAGCCAATGAAGTGGCAAAAGCTTGCTACCTTGGTAAGGACTGTACTTTCGTTGTCAACATTGGAGGAAAGTATTACTGGAAGCCTGATGAGTACAAGGAGTGGGTGGCAGTGATGGAACTCAATCCCAACGTCGATCGTATTGCTGCCTCATCCAACAATTGTGTTGTCCTTGCCACGAAGAATGGAATTGTGACCATTCTCTTCTATGGCAACAACAAGCTTGACCTCCACATCCCCTCCAAGGAATCCAAGCCTACCCCCAAGCCCGCCCCCAAGCCTGTTGCAAAGAGGACTCCGCGTGGTGGCAGAAAGCGTTTGGTCTCACGTTGTGAGGAGGAAGATTCGGACGCGAGCTTCGAAGAGGGCGACCAAAACCTCTCGCAGCAGATCTACAGCACTTCCGCCTACCGCAATGTCCACACCACTCCCAGGAGCGTTCCTCAATCGTGGGTGGTTAAATCCAAAACGCCCAAAATTAGGGGCAGATTTTAGGGGCAGGTTTCCATTAGGGGCAGATTTCAAACCCGCCCCTAAAAATAGGGGCGTTTTTGGAGAATCCGCCCCTAAATCCGCCCCTAAAATAGGGGCGTTTCGTCATTTAGGGGCAGGTTTCAAACCTGCCCCTAAAATAGGGGCGTTTTCAATGTATTTTGAATACAGTCCCATTTAATGTTTGGGGCGGGTTTGAAACCTGCCCCTAAACTTTAGGGGCAGTTTTCAGAAAACTGCCCCTAAAATAGGGGCGTTTTCGCCATTCAGGGACAGGTTTGGAACCCGCCCCTATTCTAAGGTGGTTTAGGGGTGGATTTCAAACCTGCCCCTATTTTTAGGGGCGTTTTGCACGACTGAGGGACGCTCCAGGAAGAAGTAGCCAGCAAACGTATTTAACTACTACTGCTAATTTTGGAGGTCTTAGCTATCCAGTTACCCTCCCTAGGCCCACTAGACTTGGCTACAGATGCTGCATCATCCTCATCAAGGCCTAGATCTACCAAGAACTGGTCTAAATCAGCAGTAAGAGCTCCGCAAAAGCTGCCATCGACTGATCCCCAGATGGTTCAAGAGACTTTAGAAGCCTCAAGTTGACATAGCAATAGAGCAGCATCTTCACAATCTTGTTGACGAGACTATATTTCGAACCATAGAATACACCACATAATGTGCATGGGAAGACAGACAGACCAAAGGTTAATACAGTATAATACAGTATTATACAGTATTATACGTATTATACGTATCAAAACTTAAAATACGTGTATTTGCCCATCCTGAGTACCGGTACATGTACCCCGAACCCGAAAGTTACGATCGCTATAGAACAGCTGGAAGCTGGGTGTTCGTTCCGTCGTCCAGCCAGCTTCCTCCCCTACTTGTACCGGTACCCATCGTCGTCAACGGAGTCTGCTGGTCACCAGCGGCGATGACTGACGCCGTAAATAACAGGTATCTAGCTAGCACAAGGTGCTTGGCAGAGGGCGCAGTGATCCACAGTGTAAAGTTGAGATGCGAAGGCAGCATAGTCCAACAGAAACGTCAAGACAACCACATTGGCTCCCCGTTTGGGTTCATAATTCATTTCCTTGACTGGTAGGTTGAAGCTTCCTGCCGTCTAACTTTACTGCTTGGTCTTATCCAGCCTAAGGAGCCAATGCGGCAAGATGGTGTTAAAAGAGAGATGCCACCTGTGGAGAAGCATGTGTTGGCGGCTCGTGGACTGCAGTCCTCACGCTAGGAAATGAGAATTGCTTTGCTCGGACGGCGACTCACTCAATGTTATCGTTCACACTACCTTTGGTGTCTTGGTCTATGTGGTATTGGCATAATGGCTGAGAGCAACGGAGAGGATTTGGGCAGGTGTTTACGACGTCCAAGAGATGAGGGGCTATTATTGATGGTGCGGAGGCAGATAATCCAGGTCTGTTCACCAAGGTTAGCCTGACAGGAATTGTTTAGGCTTTGCTGCTCTTCCCTTGCTGATTAGAATCTGTTGTACCGGTGGTGTAAAAGAGCGCTTGCGCAGAATCGAATGATTCAATCTCCTTGATCCTCTCTGCAGGAATGTGGTTGTTTTGTGAGGCAGTTCCATCCTATCCTACACCTTACTAGGCCTATCCTTCTTCTACTGGTATGTGGGCCAAAGGGATAGTGCTCAATGAGCGCCTTACTGATAGTAGTGTCTCCTTCAAAAATTTGAGTTTCTCGACTATTTATCTCTAAGCCTTCAAGCCGATTTGAGAACAGGACATTAACCTTCAGAGACTCAAGGCTGGAGAAGCACTAATAACAACTTTTGCTCGGGGGTACTAAACTAACTTTCCATTGGAATAACAAGTGGGATGCTCTGAGTCAAGCCCCACTAGCTACCCTTTTTTTGCCATTGCCCACAGTTTTGAGGGCTCTTGGACAGGAAGCTTCAATACCGATAGCTCAACCGGCTTATAAGACGCACCTCACCGCAACAACGCAACCAGCACTCACCATCAACAAACAGCCAACGCGGAAGCCAACCAAGGTCCATGCTCCTCGTGCAACAGAGGAAAAGGCAGCCAAAATCCAAAACAGATCGCCCACCAACAATGTCAGGACTCGAGGACCGATGTGTTATGTTCCATGACGCGGCCATGGGAACGGGCAAGTCAAAAGGCTCCGCCAAGGAGATCGCTGCGCTTCGCAAATTCCTCCATAAGAATCAGACCCAGCGGTTCACCGACAAGGCAACTTCAAGATTGTTTGATACGATTCAACTCTACTGCAAGAACGATGTGGTAGCGCTGGAGGATCGAGAAGGATTGTTAGAGGATGCGTTGAAGATGCCGTTCACCGTCTTCACAACCAAGCAAAAGAAGACGATGCTAAAATGGATTGAAGAGTTGAGAGGAACAACAGGGAGTGGTGGCAAACCCTCCAAAAAACATTCCAAGGCCATCAAGTTTTCCGTCATTGATCTGGATGCTGACAATAAGAAGTTTAGTCTGATGCAAGAAGAGTCGGGTGATACCTTTGAGGATTTGCCTTTACCAGAAGGTGCCCTCGGCAACCAAATCAAAACTGCGTTTGAGACCACTGAGGATGCCGTTGATGTGGAGGCAACCTTGGATAATGGAAAGATTACTGTGCACACTCTTGGTGCTTAGAGGCGAAATTTGATCGATCCAAGCAACTGCAACCGTGAGTTGGATCCTTTTGATCTTATTCCATTTTGGAACTGCTCTTCTCGCTACAGTCGTACCGTGTCCTTCAGTTCCGCTTGGCAATTCTCTACCACTGATGATGAGTAAGGAGGAAAATTTCGCAACTTTGAAGCTTTTCACAGTGATTTCACGGGGAAGGGACCCCAGTTCGGGGACACAGTACCTTTTGCTATGGTTCAGGCCACGAAGAAAGCCAAACATCGATGACGCAGTCAGCATGTTTGAAAGCAATCTACACGTACTGGTGTCAAAGAGGTTGCTCAGATGGCTGTATCGCACAGTTGTTGCTAATCACACAAACTGCTTTCCTTTTGGCGTGGGTGGCGTGATTCAATCATTCTTTTGGCCCTGGTCAAGCATGCACATTAAAGAGGGAGAAACCATTTCTTTGACCGAGAAGACAGCTAATGCGGAGTTGATAGTTAGTTGTCGCGACTAACTCTTATTCAATGGTTCCTTGACCTCCGCTCTGTACGCTCAATGGCTTGCTGTCTCATTCCAAAAAGTCCTTCGTGCTCGGCAAATCCTGAGCAATTGAATCTTTCCTCGCCACCGTCTCCATGCTATCGAACAAAGTGTTAAATGCAAGTCAAGTTGACATGATCATCAACTACAATCGAATTGTTCACAGGTACCAGTAGCTACGCTCCGGTAACCATCAAGCAACAAGTGGATCACAACCACAATGAAGAAACTTTTGGCTAAGCCAACTGATGTTGATGAAACGACTAGAGGCAAGAAGTTTACGGACAGAGTTTGCTTGATCAATGGATGCTGGTGGGCAAAAGGTACTTGTTGAGTTAATCCAGTTCCTACGTGTGCTCGTCGGAGATGAAATCTACGGTAGAGTAGAAGGCTTGTCGCCCAAAGCAGACCAACCGTATGGTAACGGTAGCTGCATGCAGCTCTGCATGCATACTGGTACTTCATTTCGGGTACTACTGGTACCAGTACAAAGGGCACTTCGCCTTTCAAAAGGGCACACTTACTTGGAGGTTGGGAGCTTCGGCGAGAGCCGGGCGGGACAGTCACAGATGCTGTCACAGATCGAGTGACGATAATTTATATAATTACGTAGTCTAGAGAGCGCAAGGTCGATTTAATAAAATTCACGTTCTTCGATTCGATTCACGGTCCAGTCGAGTCGTGTCACAGAATGAACGCGGCTGACTCTTGCTGACTGGTAAAAACTTTGTCAAACAGCCCAATTATCCCCAAATGCCCCAAACTCCCCAGCAGCTTGGGGCTTTTCAAGACAATGGCGGAAAGGGAACAAAGAAAATAGTAAAATAGTTTAAGAGTTATGGGTACCTACCATTGTACCAAACTACAATACTGTACCAGCTGGATGAACTAACTGGGGGAAAAGGGTAGTTAGTGAAGAAAGTGGATGGTTAAAACACAAAAAAGGACGAAATCAATGAGAAGAGCAGCTCCAGAGAGCAAGATTACGCAGAAGACAGTTTGCGGTTTGCAACCTTCACACTGTACCGTACTTCTAAAGATCTACTTCACAACCTCGAATCCGCTACTAACAAATAACACGGGGAGTACTGAAAACTGATACTGACAAGCATGCCAGCACTTTGGAGTTTCCCGTATTTAGTATGCATACGGTTCGGTCCACCAAACACCAAAATCAAGCGAAATCACCGCACCCAACACCCAACGTAACATGACCATGGTTTGCCTTGGTATGACGACAAAACAGCAATCGAAATCAGCAGTGTGTTGCATCATTGTTCTTGGAAGATATTCCAACAACTCGGTTGCTGTTTGGTTCCGTGGTTGAGGAGGTGGAGACGTTGTTGTAATGCCATTGTTGGTTGATTGTTGTTGCTCGTCACATCGCGATGGATGGAACTGACCGAACCGCACTCCATTCTTTGCGGGAAAATCCCACTTACTATACTGTATTGTCTATAGTAAATTTCCCCATGCTTTTGTTAGCGGCGGACAGCGAACCCAATGTGCTTTAAAATCCGGCCGCGAAGGCAATCTTTGGATACTTACTTTGGCTCAGAGAGCGGACAATCTTATTACCACCGACCACCGACCATCGACAGTTCTTATTCAGGGCCACAGACCGCTTGCAGATAGACTACAGTACCAGGCACCGTGCCTCATGACATTGTATGCACGTACATATCGGTTTAGCGGTGCAGTACCGGTGCATGTACACTGGAGAAGAATCGAACCCAAACTGGTAATTGATTTTTGTCTTGTGCACTACAGGTATAAAGTCGGTTTTGGTCCATCGCTTTGAGACATCAGCGATACTATAGCAAAAACAGTACAATATCGGAAACCTTCTGTCTCACTCTCTATTTTCTGAGTTAACGGGACTCAATAATGGACCAAAATATTTAACTATCTCACAAAAAGTATAAAGAAAATGAAATACACGTTTAACATAGGGTATGTGATGTTAAATCATGTGGTTAGTATGGGAAACATGCTATGAGTCAATGGTACTTGAGGTCGATTTCGTATTAATCTACTTATTGGTCAATCGGACATTGAGACAGTCATTTGCTTAAAGACGGTTTTGGTCCATTTTTGGGCTGTAGCGCTGGTACACTTTCTACGTGTCTCACCCACTTCCTTTATTAAACTCGTAGAGAGTCTCGTACAATTGGAGCGACGGATAACGGATGTACCTTATCAAAGTGGGACTGTCGTGTCGTGAAATTGGAACGTCTTGAAGTATCAATTAAGGGCTCAAGTGCAGTTCATCTCGTTGCATCTCTCGTCTCTCGTGTACTCGTGTACGAGCAGCTTCGATTTATCTGATTCAAACGCGTGCCGGCTTTTCTTGTACACCTCTACGAGTGCTGGTGTGAAATGTACCAAGAAGCTCGGCTTGCGTTTGAATTAATAGAAACGAAGCTGCCTGTAGTAGGTGGCAAGTGGCAGCAGCTTTCTTCAGCTCTTCTATCACGGTCTTCTATGTCTAAATTTCTACACGACCTTTGAGCCTTCCAAAGGATACGAGTACCCCAAGCTCATCACATTGGCCGGTTTGGAGCTGTCTGAAGCTTTTCGATATCACGCAGAAATCGCGCCACTTCAGATCCTTCAAGCAAAGTACCTGTAGTACCGGTAGTCAGTAGTAGAGGAAGTACCAAACTTTCAAAGAAGAATCTCGAGCACCTTCGCTCAACTACCAAATCCATTAGCAGCGCTTGCCCAACAATCATCACTCGTCATCTTCTCACAATTTGCATTTGAAAGCTCTCAACCTACAAAGAGAACGAAACAAACATCCCTGCATTTCAAGTATCCACCATGTTTTCTCCCAAAGAGTTCTTGCGCCATCCAACCGAGTATGTTCAGAACTACCGCGAATATTGCACTGCCCTGAATGAGATGAGAGATTATGATGAGGTCCTGTTGGATGCCAATAGCTACTTCAAGAAGGTTGCCCATGTCCTCAAAAGAGAACGGACCAAGGAAATGACTGTGGTGATTAATCCTTACGAGTCTGCTTCTCAAGACAGCTTCAATTCTTTGAGGAAGGCATGCATGGCAAATAGATCTGCCACTCACTTGACCATCTGCGTTGGAAGTCAAGAGTTGGCATCCTTTGAGTTCAACTTTTATGAAATCCCAGAAGTTGCTTGGGAGAAGACCCAGATCCGTGCATTGAGCAGTGCTTTGCTTGGTTTGCCTTGCTTGACCCATCTCAAGATTGACTTTTCCAAGCTTACTGCAGACGAAGAGGATGGCAAGCCCTTTCTGGAACTGTTTTCGGCCTTGACCAGGGCCAAGAACCTGAAGCATCTCATGGTCAAAGGCTATATGCTACGCCATTCAGATGAAATGTTCGGCCTCACCACCTCCAAGGAGGGGCCTCTCGCCAAGCTTTGCCAGCCCCTGCAGAACCACCCATCGCTGGAGCACGTCACACTGTGTTTGCAAAGTGATGAGCTTCCCAGGGAAGCATCAGTAGCACCAATTGTAAAGTCCTTTCAATCTCTCCCCAAGCTCAAGAGTTTGGAGATCACAGATAAAGCTCGCATGGCCTTTGGCAGGGCTCACCTTACCTGTGGTGGCCTTGACCTACAAGATATCCTTCAAACCAAAACTGGACTTGAGAGTCTCAAAATGTGGTTGGGACATCATGCAGAGAAGGACCATTGGGTGAATGAAGATCTCAAACAGGTTGCTCGAGGATTGGAGGCCAACTCTTCCTTGCGTACCCTACTTCTGGGAGTTGATCCCGACTCACGCAAAGCGATGGCAGCAAAGCAGTTAGATCAAACAGATCACACGGCACGCACAGAGGCTATGACGTCTAGCGAATTCTTCCGTCAGGATAGTGACAGTGACTACGAAGAATCAGATGATGACGAATCCCTTCCAAAGTACTTTGGCCACCGTGAGATATTCAGATCAGACCCTAAGAAGGAACTCCTCCATGTCTTTCAACAAGGACAGAACTGTACCCTTTGTGAATTGTCTGTGTTTGACATGGCTCTTCATCCCAAAATGGCAGTCTTTCTTGAACTGAACGGTACTGGAAGGAAGCACCTTGTGGACATGAATGCTGCCCCGGAACAATGGATGTCTCACATTGTACTGAAGCAGCCACAACTCAGCTTGGATGCCACGTTTGAATTGCTGCGAATGAATCCAGTAGCTGCCTTGCCTGTTACGACTAGCAAAGAAGTCAAGAAGTCGAAGAAGAGCCGAACGAAGAAGTCTTGGCGAAAGAAGATGACAAAGGTCATGAGGAGATGAATTCGAACGACGTCCCGAACGAAAAACGAATGGCCCTACATTCATTATAATAGTCTCGACACATAAGTGCTAAAGAAAAGACTTGCAAAACAGGAACATCTTTCTCAACCATTATAACTGTGGAAAAGTAGAGATGATTCGGTGGCGGTACCGGTTGGGGCCTTCTATTAGAAGGTGGTAGAGCTGTTGTTTCCGATCTTTGGATCTTTCCTTCAGGACCTCCCACAAACGCACATCACAACATGTCTACCTGGCTAGTGTTGACGCATTACCAAGCACAGTAATCAGAAATCAAAACAATACCGTACCATGACGAGACTCTTGATTCTCAAAAGGATGCCCCTCAGTACTCAAACAGCTGGCATAGCTGATCTATTATGGGTTGCCAGAAGATGCAAGTCGTCCACTTCTGAAGGCAGCGGCAAAGTTCCGAAGTTTGTGGAGAAGGAGTTGAGCAGGGCGTTGGCATCAGCGGGTCCTCGGGGAATGCACAGCGATACATTGTATCAAAATCTTTTGAAGCGACTCGGCTCTGATGCCACAAAATTCAAGCGTCAGTACGGAGTGCCATTCAGCCAGTGGATCAGGTCTTTGCCATATCTTCAAGTGACCAAATTGGCCGAAGAACGTGGAGGTTGCCGAATCTACAACGTAACCTCCAACACTGGATTGAAGCGTGGTAGTGCTGGCAGTTTCCACCATGGTGACTCTACAGAAAGCGAGGAGGAATTTTGCAAAGGAAGTCACGCAAAACTGGAGGCGATGACTGACAATCAGGTTCACTACACCGAAATTCTACAATCATCTCTACCAATCATTGTGGCCGAGGGACCGGCTGGTACGGGGAAGACGGCCCTAGCCTGCCAACAAGCAGTACAACAATGGAGAACAGGACATGTCGACCGCATCGTGATCACGCGCCCAGCCGTGACCGCTGATGAGGAGCTGGGTTATCTTCCTGGTGATATGCAAGAAAAACTCCGCCCCTATCTTTTGCCCATCTATGATTCATTGCAACGCGTTGGGTTTGGCCCCGAAAAAATCGGTGAATTGCTTGGAAGTGGAAAGCTGGAGGTAGCACCACTCAGTTTCATGAGAGGACGAACCTTTATCAATTCGTATATTGTTGCTGATGAGATGCAAAATGCAACTGTGGATCAACTCCGGATGGTTTTGACCCGGTTGGGTTCAGGATCACGCATGGTTGTCACCGGTGATGTGAGTCAGTGTGATCTTGGTGCGCATGTTCTCTCTGGATTGACCGACATATGCCATCGTCTTGAACGAATTGGCCATGGAAATCCAGCTAGAGAACAGATTCAGTTGGTCAGACTGGATGCATCGGATGTTGTCCGGCACCCAGCAGTGGCAGCTGTGCTGTCCCTGTACGGAAGCCAATCTGATCTACTAAGCAGCAATACACCGAAGAACCTTGATCATGGAATGAGACAGTTACATGGATTCGAACTCAACGGAGCTCACCAAAGTGGTGATAGCCGATTCCAATGACATCACACCGATGGAACTTCCGGGAGGATTCAAAGGGCAAGCGACGAAGGGTTGCACTGCAGCAGTGCGGTGGGGCATACTTCTTCCTACGGTTAGCTAACCTGGCGACCAGAAGCAGAAGAGCTACCGTTTGGTTGTTGTACGTGTACGCCTTCTGAAAGTGAAAGGAGGGGTAATGATGGCAAAGCAGGCAGCAATGTATAGCACTCATCGCTCGGTAGTGAGAGTGACCCATGCTAGAGTTCCCTGGTGACTACCCAATACCCAGCATCTGTGAAGCTGTGTGAAGCTGTGTGAGCTGTGTGAAGCTTGCTGCTAGCTAGCTAGAGACGGTCTTCTTAGAAGCTTAATAGCTCGGTGTAAGTTTCCTCTAGTGATACTGTGCCGGTGGGGCTACTAGCCAGTACAGCACCAAGATTATGGAAAGCCATCCTAATGAAGATGCAGCACCCCCACCCAATCTTTCTGTTACTGAGCGAAGGAAGGCGGAAAGGTAGCCGTAGGTCCACATTGAATGCTTTCATGGTGTTCTCTTTTGAAGACTAGCACTTTACAGCGGTTGGTGTAGTCCAAGTGTACTTTTCTAAACAGCAAATTTGAGATTTTGAGGCCCAATCTTTCGACGTCTGGTTCTGTCTTCAGCAGAAATCCCCATGTAGCTACACAACCAAAGCTGTTCCCTCCTCCACCACAGCATTAGCACTCCACAGTCCATCAACAATGACAGCATCATCGTCAAAGTGGCAGTCTCCTGGAATGCAAGAACTGAATTTCATCCCATATGTGCATTGATTCTTGAGAATGTCCACAGTCTCCTTCTGACCTTTGGTTTCATCGCAAGTATCAGTTCCTTGAAAGGCTGTTTCATGGTATCCATCGGCATTACAATAAAGATCCTTGACAGAAATGCCAGCGTAGTCGGTACAAGGAGATCCAGGTTTGTCCCAGCAGGGAATCTGAACCTTTCGTTCGTCTTGTTTGTTTTGGCATTGTGGGTCATTTAGAAAGGCCACCAATATCGCACACATTCTGTGCTTACGCAGGGCACCACCAGAACTGCCACGGATTACGCCATTAGCGCTGGTAGCTTCCACCACCATGGCAAGACAAGGAAGGATGAGAGTGATCAGAATGCCCATCGCTAGTGTTCTATATACCGGGCAGACCCCGGTGATCTCTCACCCTGTTTATTGTGGTGGTGGTTGCTTTGGTTGGTCGGTCATCCTTAGGGTTAGAGCTCTCATAAAATTGGACTTCAGCCCCCCGCCACTGCACCCCCCAAAGTTTCTTTATTGATTGTTTTGCATTGCTACTGTACTCCATCTTCATACTTCTTTACTTTTCTTCCTTCCACTTGATTCCTCCAACCAGACTTGCTCCCATTATTTCTATGACACCTGTGTGGTGCCCTGATACCCGATTGTTGGGTATTTCTATTTTATCTTTGTACTTGTTCACTTCTCTTGCTTCCATTTCAGTCATCTAACGGACTCGCCCGCATGTCTATAACACATCTACCACGCTAGTTTCTCAGACGGAAAAATCTAGCGTCTCATGTTGCACCCGTCTAAACTCCCGTAAGCTACCACGCCTCTTTCTCAGACGGAAAAATCTAATGACTCACGTTGCACACTCTAAACTCCCGTAAGCTACCACGCCACTTCCTCAGATGGAAAAATCTAAGATTCAAGTTGCACATCTCTAAACTCCCGTAAGCTACCAACCTCTTTCTCAGATGGAAAAATCTAATGTCTCAAGTTGCACCCTCTAAACTCCCGTAAGCTACCACCCCTTCTTCTCAGACGGAAAAATCTAACGCCTCACATTGTACGCCTCTAAACTCCCGTAAGCTACCACGCCACTTCTCAGATGGAAAAATCTAACGTCTCATGTTGCACGCCTCTAAACTCCCGTAAGCTACCACGCCACTTTCTCAGACGGAAAAATCTAATGTCTCATGTTGCACACCTCTAAACTCCCGTAAGCTACCACACCACTTTGTCAGACGGAAAAATCTAATGACACCAAACTTCAACAATATTACTACGTATGCCGGCCCATCTTTTAATTCAGCTCGCCCGGTATATCTATTACACCTCCGGTGTCCTTTATTACCGATCGTCGGTCTTCTTTTTGGCTTCGTGTGATCGAGCAATCGAGCTTTCCATCGATCGTTGCACCCGTGCTCCCACGTCCATGTTTCAATATCCTATGTTTACCGCAACCACCTGGCTACTACCTGGTAGTACTGTAGTAAAATCATCCACGTTTCATTGGTTCACGAGTTTCGTCGATCCCGAGGAAGACTTGGGTTTTTCGTCCACTCTGGACACCCTCGGAGGGAGAGGGACGAATGACAACACACTCAACACTCAAGCAAGCAAGGAGCATACAGATCGAATAAGCTACCCAAGTTGCCACAGTAGCCTCAGCTGACCATGCCTTGGAGGCATCGATCACAGTGCCCATTGCTGGTATATGGGCTGCTTGGATGTGCTTTGCTGACGACAAAAGTGTATGGCGGCTCTGGTGACCCTCCCGGTTCTCGTAGAGCACTCTCGGAAGAACTTTTCTTGTCGTATGAGCCTTTGACTACGGTGACGGATGATGTAAGTGAAGGTGGCTTCATTGTATGCAACAAGTCATGGTAAAAAGGAAACATCGTCTAATCCATCTTCTCGTGCCGCAAAATAGGCCGCCATTGATTTGGATCAACATGCCCTCGATGTTCAAATGTCTCTGGGAACGGACCAAAGCCGTGAAGCGGCCTACAAAATCTACACGCAAGGAGCTTTCTCCAAGTCGTATGCTCTGCTTTCGTTGCAGTCACCATTACCTATTTCTCTCGCAAAAGGAACTACGTTGTTGGGCCATACGACAAATGGAAAAGAAGTCCTGGGACAACTTTTGGAAGAAACACCCCCAGGCAGCACTACTTTGAAATTCCGTTATCATCCCTCTCCCATACAAGACACCTGGACCAATTGTCATGTGGGAGGAAATCCCACACCAAACACAGAAGGATGTAAGTGCATTCTGCATGTAGTGATGAGTAGCTGAAAAATTGGCCATCTCTCACAACAACTTGCCTCATCTTTCCAACAGGCCTGGTTGGGTTGGGGCAGATTGAAATTGACGAATTGGGATCCTTTGATTACGAGTACGAGATATTAGAAGATAACTACAATGCAAGGACAATCCAAAGTTTCAGTACCAAAGCAAAGGAGAAAATGTATGACTGCAACGAAGGTTGTCCCTATTCGGTCTACAAGAAATTCTACAACTACTACGGTGTCCATGATTACGCTGATCAGTGGGTACAAGCAGCGTTTCAAAGAACCTCCACAAACTTTACTCGTGGAAATGCCCAGTTTGGTGGTACCTACAAGACGGATCTAGGATATCGACAGGCCATCACACTGGGTACGGTGTATCTCAATACTTGGATGTACATTATTCGAGAAATGGACCACTCCTCGGCCATGTGCTCCGCCAAAGGACCCTGCAACAATCATCTCGACATATTCAGTGGAACAGAAGACGAATATCACGGGCCTCCCCTTGTGGCAGGCCAAGAATGTAACAATGACGACATGATGCACGCGTGGGACAAAGCGGTCGCTTTCTACGTTGGATCCAAAGCTAAAACGGCTGGTCAGGGAGGTCACCTTCTCTTCTCTATGGCACAAGAACGATGCCTCAATTTTGGAACCTGCGGCCCGTCGCAGCATTATGGGCTCATGGCCAGGGTCAACTTTGAAATGATGCAAAGCTTTCGACAAGGACAGGAAGCGCTAAAGATGAGAGCGTGCTCGTCGCTAAAGAGACACGTCAGGCTCCTTACGGCGTACATGACGGTCCCACTGGTGCAAGGGGTCATTTTGTATGCTCGAGAGAATGAGTTGTTACTGGCAAAATCGAACCGTGAAAAGCAGGAACAATCTCAAGCAACAGGAGCAACATATGCTGCTGCCCTGCTTCCGCTCTTGCACGCCTGCAATAAGGAAGATGCCAACATTGTCTACGAGTCAATGCGTGTTGGTAGAGGTGTCACTCCACACTTTTCCAAGGTCAAGGCAGCGTTGGAACGAAACTACTATTGCCTGGGTATCACGTGTGAATTGGTGGGAGGAATTGTCGATCCCGCGGGCGTGAACGGAAAATACTTGTTAGGGGCAGAGCCCTGCAAGGATCCGTCTCATCATTCACCATTAGACTTGTTCTTCAGAGACAATCAAAGCGGCAACACAGGTCCAAACATTGCGTTGGTCATATGTTTTTCTGTGGTTCTGGTGGTTCTGATGATACTCTTTTCCGTGTTTATTGGACGGAGTCATGCTTGTGCCACCGATAAAGAATTTGATGGACCAGCCTCATCTGCGACAAAGTTTCAAGATGGAAACGGAGAACTCATGGAAGAGGAAAGTCCAGTATCGTTGGAGATGGCATGAGTTTTGTGCCCATGGCCTGAGGGTGGCCTGTGGGTGGTGTGATTGGAATCTAGTTATAAAGGGGAGGTATACCGCTACCTGTACTAAAGGCCACCAGCTATAATACTAGAGAACCAACCACCCTACTCTAAACCCCCCGTAAAAGTTTGTCATAGTCCGCAATAGTAAATCATCGCGCTGCGAGTGCTCCATGCTAAACATTTTCAAGTTGGCTTCGCAGGTCCTGCCAATTGAGTGCCTACGTGTACAGCAGTCCCTGCTTTGTCAGGCGCCGCCGAACTGAAGGCCTGTCCAGAGAGGAGCCCTGGAAGACACTCGAAGGAAAATGTGGAACAGGTAGACGGTAGTAGACAAGGTGACTCTTTGTGTATTACGACGTCTCTCTAGAGAATTATCCGTGGGCGTAGAGGCATTGTGTGGAAGCACCCAGCCCAATTAACTACCACGCCGTACCTCTCTTGAATGCCGCCCATGCCCGTAAACAATTGACTGGCCAACTAGCTAGAAGCTACGAAACCAAGCCTGGTTTTCTTTACTAGTTTCAAAAGCAATGACTCGACTCGACTCCAAATATTTTGCACGTGTAACAAATTCATCCACCTGCCCAAGCTAGCTCATTCGCAGCTGATAGTCACCATTGGCAGTGATGTAGCGCACCCAGGGCAAAGCTGCGTAACCACTTCTTTCGATGATCTTCAGATACCGCACTTGAATACCACTGACAGTGAAGTAGGGAATCTCAAACTGAACTCGAATGGGTGCCTTCCACGAGTTTTCTCCCTTCTTTTTGGCATCTGGGTCCACATCACTGGCAGTGATAGAAGGAAGACCAAAATGGGCCCGCATGAGATATTCTCTTCCTCCGTGGAACTGCTTGATATTCCAAACAATGGAATCCTTATCAGGGAGGTATGTCACCGAACCAACACTCGATTTGAAGGAAGGGCTGTCAACATCAGGCGGGACAGGGATGATAATTTCCACATTATTGGCCACACTCCTGGATTTGAACTGGGATCTGGTTTTGATCATGTACTCAATGCGTGATCCCTTGTGGGGTTCAACCACCGCTTCAACCCAAATCAAAGGTTTGACGTGCGTGTTCAACCGGTAGGTCATGAGATCAAATTCTCCATCAGGTGGAATGAATGAAATGGTCCTGTCATTCTCAAACCTGGCCAACCGAACACATTGATGAAACTTGATATCTTCCAATTCAACAGATTTTCCTCGCGCCTGATTCGACCTTCCTGTGGCCTCGAACATGAGTTTGTCATTCAATCCCAATTTCAATTCTGGCATTCCCGAGAGGAACGACTTCATTTTGACAGCTCCATTGATTTCCGAGTGCAACACAGTTCCATTGGCAGAAACCAGTAAATTGAGTTTTTCCACAACATCCAAAAAGATTTCATTCTTTTTGTGTTTAATTCCTTCTGCTCTCCAGGAGACCGCATTGGTGAGCGCGACTGGTGGTTTGGACTTGGAGTCTTCTGCCATGCGATTGGCACCTTGTGTGATGAAGGAGCGAAGAATAGTGGAATCAAGTGCCTGTGGCAAACCATGATCCATGGTCTCATCGAGGAGTTCATAAATGATCACGAAATTGTCTCGAATAGATTCCTCTTCCAAAGAGCCAAAATAGTCCTTAAAGACCTGGCCCAAGCGAAAAAGGAAGGTCAAAATCAAAGCCACATTGGAATTTCTTGTTGTCACTGCACACATGTATAGATTGTTTTGCTGTATTGTTGTGTCGTGTTGCATAATGGAGGCATCGTAATGCGATGAAACAGTTGCGTAAAAGGCAACAAAGGCGTCACGATTTAAAAATTAAAAAAAAAACGTAAGCAACCCACAGCGACACAACTCAGTAAAATCCACTGTCTCCCACTTACCGCTACATAGACAAAAGTCTGGCCACTTGGCCCTGACATGCCAACTTCATCGCCGGATTCAAAATCTCCATTGGCATCTACATGAAAGATTGGCTTTCTGGCTTCCTCGTCCACTTCATCGAGGTACTTGGAAAACAGTTCGATTGCCTTGGAAATGGGAAAGTCACCTCGATAGTTACGGCTGATGATGGACTTGCCCTGCATGTCCGTAATGAACACTCCAGAGGCCACCATGGTTGATCTATTTGTTGCTTACTACTAAAAGTGGCACGATGAAAACAAACTGACCACGGCAAAGCAAAGCCTCGAGCGATCCAATGGCGCTGCTCGATCTTTCGGTGCGCTCTTTCTATTTTACTATTTGTAAAAAGTAAAAATACAAAATACTTAGTATTTTTGAGGAACTCGAAACCGTTAGACATCATGAACGAGAAGGGAGGGGAGGGGGCGCATGGTTCTCCATCCTGGGGCCTGCTATTGTTGTTTCTGCTGTGGCCTCTTTGCTGCTGAAGCTACAGGGTTTCTCCAATGGCTCTCCCAGCTAATGGCTAGGAAAGTGGTCCAAGCCCTACCACGTACCGGTACTCTTTTCTGGCTCGCTCCACAGTCTGCCCTCACTTGACCTCTCCCATGAAGCACACGGTCCGCTCTAACCACATAGTAACCTTCTTTATACTACGCAATGTCTTCACCAGTCTGCCTTATAGTCGTATACTGATCCTAGAATGTATGGCTGTATTATTCGTTATGCTATAGTATTGTTTTCAATGACTTTCTTTTGTGTTTGATACCGGACAAAGTCTATCGGTTCACAGCTGGAAGCTGATTTGTTCAAAGACGGACATCGGAAGTAATCGTCCGTCGACACGTACTTACTTACAAGAGGATTTGACTCCTCGGAGGATAATTGGTTCTCGGAAGGGGGGTGGCGAGGCTGGTGCTTGCACCACGGAAGTCAATCAGAAGTGCACGTGTGCAGTGCGCTCATTCAAACGTTGTCATGAGGAAGCACATGAGAAGACTGAACCGCCGAAGAGAACAAGGCATCTCCGTAGCGCCGAGAGGAAGACTTGATACGACGGTGCTTCTTCTTTGGGCCCGTTTTCTCAGCGTTTACAGCAGCCTTTTCTGCCTCGACAAGTTCAGGGTCCAGCACAATGTCGTGGTAGCGATCCAGGTCAACTTGGAAGCTGCGGGGTTGTCTTCGATTTCCTTCAATCACTTCAAGACAGGGGGCGAATTGTGAATTGGCCTCCCAGACAAGGTCTTCGAATCGGTAGGATTGCAAGGACTGGAAGGTTCCTGATTGCAGCGGATCAATGCCTTCGACAACGCAAATGACCTCGGAGACGTTGTTCTCAAAGTAGTCCTTGAGCTCCACGAGATCTCGAGTAGACTTGAGACCCGCTTGATTTTCAATCTGCTCCATGTCCAAGGACAGGTGTGTTCCGCTGATAGGGTACTCGTCCTTTGCTTCCACAATCTGCTGGAATCGAACGTGGTTCTTCCATCGATGCAACGTCCCGTATGACTCGCCGCACACAGGACAGATCACATCGTCTCTTCCTGCAGTGTCTCCATCGGCTTGTCGCAATACCAAACCAGCAGGATTCATATTCATCGCTGCCGTGGGAGGGTGGAGGAGACTGTACAAGTCTACATGGTGGCTAATGACGGTGGGAAATGACAAAAAGAGCATGCCTCCCAGGTCGTCATCCGGTTGCAACATGCGGAGTGGCCGCGGTACGGGTCGATGCTTCATGACGGCATAGAGACGAACATGGGCTTCCACGACGGGATGCTCGGCGTCCGCGTCAAAGAGACGGATTTGAAAGCGGACTTGACCATTCACCACACTGACCAGAGCTTTTTGAGAGCAAATAACTTGGGCTCCTCGCAGGCTACTTCGCGCCAATCGGTTGTAGAGAAACGTGAGGAGAAATGCGTTGAAGATCATAGACCAAGCCATCTGGAAGTAGATGATGATTTGTAGACTGGAACATCCCTCCTCAAAGAAAGAGTTGATTCCATGTGGCAAGCCGTATCCTGCAGACAAGAACGAGGAGGATTAAGGTGAGCGATGAATATACAACGGAGGAACTTCCACGCCAAGCTACAGCAATCCCTACTCCGACTTACCAACAGTAGTGCAAGTCTCGAGAGAAAAGGCAAAGGAAGCTGCGAATGTCACGGGTTCATCAACCGCGCCAAGCCCACAGCTAATGGTGGTATCCAAGTTGTCGTACCAGACGTAGACTCCAGCAAAGAACAAGATGGCTCCGGTCCAAATGCTCATGAGCATGAGCAGCAAACGGGATGTGGGCCATCGCAAGATAGCGTGGAACCAATCACTCTTGAGCAACTTGAGGATCTTGAATCCCTGCTTGTTGTGCTGAATGTGCACCTTGTTGGAGGACTGATGAAAGGGACGATTGCGAAGGACCAACCGAGGCAAGTCGCTGGTGATTCCATGCACCTTCGGTCGCTTGGTGCCCGATTCCATCATGTCCAATTCGGTCGCCGTGATTTCGGTTTCCGATGGTGGCTTGCCATTGGTTACCACCGTGACATTATCGTCGCTCTGGCTACCGGTACTGCTCATGGCAATGGTTACTTTCTTCGGAGAAGATCGCGTACTAGAGGAAGAAGAAGAGGAGGTGGAATCGGTCGAGGTGGCCGCTATTATGGAAGAAGAGGACATTGTGATCCTTCTGATGGGATGGGAGGAGGAGATTGGAAAGATTTGTTTGAGGCGATGAAAACAGCGCTCTTCTTAAGCCGTGGTTCCAGCCGTGGCAAATTTTGTGTAGTGCTCGCTCTCTGTGATCTATGAGACTTCTGAAACGCTCTGTTGTTGGCCTTCCGCACTTATACGGAAGCACGACAGCCTAGCAAGCTATGGTTTTGACTGCTACAGTGGGAGCGATGGTTTAGCTCGAACAAAGGCGATGCCAGGAAGAGACCACTTTGCTCCGTAAACACGAGTACCAGGAGTTGAAAAATTTGTGTGACAGCCGATCGACACCGTTCGGCGTTGTGCTTGAATGAGCTTTTGAATGTGTGAGCTAAATAGAGAGGAAACGGCTTCCAAGCTTCTGCACCTCAAATGTAAAAGGACACGTCAGGCTTTAGGAGCTGTCGCCAAAATCCTCCCTCAATGTCATAGTTCTACGTAGAGACAGTACCAGACTCCTACAAGACTCAATAAAGGCGACCTCTTTTGGAAAGAAAGCGTGACAAAGGGGCATCTGTGGGGAACACTTTGATTTAATCAAAGACACGGAACTGTTGAAGTTAGTGTCGCTGTGATGTCTCCAAGCCGGACAAGCAACAATCCTCCGGGTGCGCTGCTCCAATCAGCAACAACAAAAGGTGCCGACGCAACAGCAAAGTACTGGATGGAGTAGACTATTACCAGTAGTAGCGTAGTAGCTCATAGAGCAACGTTCCGTGTACGTTGCCATGAAATCCATCACCGGTTGACCCAACCAGCATGACCTTCCGCAAGAGGAGTATTCCGTGAAGCAACAATCCTCCAGTTTGCTCCGGGTGCGCTGCTCCAATCAGCAATCAGGCAATCAGGAACAACAAAAGGTGCTTACGCAACGAAGCAACAGCACTCTGCACTGGATGGAGTAGACTATTAGTAGCTCTTATAGAGCAACGTTCCGTGTACGTTGCCAGGAAATCCATCACCGGTTGACCCAACCAGCATGACCTTCCGCAAGAGGAGTTGTATTCCGTGAGCTCGAGTGGCGAAGGAAAGTCAGACCAGCTCGTTACGGAATCTTTGCATTACCCGTATCCATCTCGCTCTTGGAGACTCTCCCCTCTGGTACTACTACAGTATGCTTTTGGCCACTTCATTTGGCTAGTAGCTACTCAGTAGTAGCTAGTGACTGGTTACTTGAACTTTTACTACTCTTAGCTCGAATGGCCAATGACTGTTGGTTCCGTCCGCTCTGAACATCTGAACATCTGAACCTCTATTTTTAAAACGGATTCGGATAGAAGTGCTTGAGGATGACCCAGGAGCCGAGGCCCCGGTGTTTCCCACAGTCAAGTCTGCTCACCGGCCACACTATTAATAGCCCTGAGGGGGTGCGACACCTATTAGCTGTCTAAGCAAAGGTTGGTACGCTGAGGTCCGAGCCATGATTCACCACCAATCATGTGCTCTGCCTTGTTGAAGAGAGTGTGCTGGGCTATCTTTTCCAATGTACCTATGAAACTGGCCTTATTCCTCCGGCTCCAGGCACTGAAGATATCATTGCATGAGTTGTTGAGTGGTTGTGGGTTTCTCTCTCGAGGCTTTCAGGATTTCAAGTCATTCTCTATTGCCAGGGCTGCAGTTGAGGGTCTGTGTCTTGACTGCACTGAAAGGGTTGCCTTGTATTGGAGAGCCGGGTTGACTTTTTCGCGCCGTAGTGAGTACTTTGCCATCATAGGAGTGCCATGCCATAGCAGTTGTTCCGATTTGTTGGGGTTGGGGGCTGCTGTAGTTTTCTTTCTGCATGTGGTGCATTCTTTCCTACACTATCAGGCAGGCAGTGTCGGAACATATGTCATATGAGCAATGTTGGTTTGGTCCTAGATGGCAGTTGCAAGGTTTGGTTGCAAGGTCTAGAGGGATGTGAAGTCTTTCGTGAGTTTCCTTCTACTGTATGTGCACTGTGGCCACAGTCGGGTAGCCCACCGTGCTCTCTGGCAAAAAAAATTTAGTACATCGTGCCTAGATAGAGCTTGCTAGCTAGCTAGTATGCATAGCTACATGTACTGGAGTTTTAAAAAGGGCTCCTCGCAATCATCCACAGCGAGCAATCTTCCTCGCCACGCCCACCACCACATCGTTTTGCGGCGTCCCGGTAGCATAGAGATCTTCACTCAATCAAGGAAGCCCCAGTATCCGTTGCTACATTGTGCTCATGAAAACCTTGATTGTTAGTTGCCAACAACTTCGGCGAATGTAGTAAACAGGAAGACTCGATTCACAACTCAGATCGACTGGGCTGCGCTGTTCCATTGTTCACAATACACCATTTCATTTGGAGGAGTCCGAGAACCGAGAGAGCCAACCTTCCTTTCTTGCTACGATGAAGCTACAACTCGCACTTCGTGACACTATTGGAGCATGGTTTGCCTTTGCTTTGCAACTAGTGATGCAGGGTACCAGATACCTATTTGGAAGGTTTCTCCCATTGGCAAACATTATTTATGGCAAGAATGTACAGGTTTGCGAGGCAAAGCAGGAAGGACAATCTGAACAGGATGGTCTGCTTCGGGAAAAGATCAGTGAGCTTTGCGCAACGGTGACACAGATGCTGGCGAAACAAAGCGCTTTCGAAGAACAGTTTAAGCATGAGGCTGAATCACGTGAAGCTCTATTTCTTCGTACTGAGAAGCTCAAGGACAACTTCATGGATCTGCAGAAGTATGCCAAGAGAGAGACTAAAAAGCTGCAAGTAGAACTTGCCAAACTAAACAACAACCTTGACAGTTTGACCCATTTTGCAATGGAAGACTACATCTGTTCACAACAAAACTACAGGGAAAGGAGGATGAGGAAAGAAGCGTTCCTTGATGGGATTAGTACGCACGATCTCTCCTCTAGCAGCAACTCTACTGTCGATAGTAATGAAGATGCTGTGGAGGAAGATGAAGGCCTCTCTTTCCGTGACTGGGTAACCTGCGCAAGCTCTTTGCACCGAAAGACTATCATGAGAAACTGAACCATTAGGATAGGCGTGGTAAGAAAGCTTTTAGAAACAGAGTATTTGTAAAAGTTCCAATGCTACCAGCCACAACAGCTGCCACAGCCTGGCTTTACCCGTTTCCCAAAACTTTCAAGCACCACAATGCAAAGTTCTCGTACGTACTGACACTAGTATTGGGCTTTGTATTCCGCAAAGGTCGCATAGAGGGGATCTTTCGTAGCAATGGGCTTTCTAGCATTGTCTTCAAACAACCAGTACTTCAAAGCAAGCTCAGTGAAACCAAAGTAGCGGTCATCATGTATTTGATTGTGAACGTGACTTGCCAGGCCATCTCGCGGTGCCATGTTCAAGGCAACTCCGACAATGTCATCCAAGTTTTCAACCGCATGAGGGCAACTGGGTGGGATGTAGACTAGTTGCCCTGGCTCTTGGATGATTTCGTAAGCCTTTTCTGCTCGATGCAAAAGCGGGAAGCGCTTGCTCAGAACTTCATTGGCTAGTTCGGACTTGTCCATGCCAAGAACATCTGGAACAAACGCGCTAAGGTTGATTCGATCATACAAGAATGGCCGTTCAGATGGATGATAGACCACCCACCGCTTCCTCCCTGATACCAGGTACATGAAAAACCCCGACGCTCCACTGTCCACATGAACCTTGCTGTTAGAGCCTTTTTTGCCAATGAATAGTGACGGCCAAGTCCGGGCATAGCCGTACAGAGTCACACGATGAAAGAGATCGTACCCGGCGACTACATGCGGTAGTCGAAACTTGGAACGACCTCCATACAACGTATCCTCATAGAGAATGCTGTCGCAGTCATCCGGCAAACTCATATCGTGCGAGTAGAGGTTCCCCAGTTTGTCAGAGAGCGTGACATACTGCTGCAAGGTAATATCTCGCTGCACCACATCCACCTCGTCTCCATCTTCAAGCTCAATAGTTTCTTTTCTGTTTTGAGTAGCCAAATCGTCATCCAAAACGAAATTTTCCAATCCACCCCAATTATCGGTGCTCTTCTTTCCTACCGGATTGCTGACTTGGATAGCCTTGGTGACGTCCATGGAACCGCACTGTTCCAGGAGGTATTCAATGGAGTAGACTTCGTCTGTCATGTTCACATTGGAAAGAATGACGGGCGTCGCCGGCACCGTATAACGTTTGCTGAATTCATCATAGTCTGATAGCAGCTTGGCATTGGCAGGATCTTCCATATCAATGACATCCATGGATTGACGGGTAAAGTTGTTGCCCAATGGACGAGGATTCTTGGGCAGATACACATTGACATAGTAATGCTGCAGGTTGTCTTGTAATTCTACCAGCAGATTGTACCATTGCGAGGTCAGATCGGCCAAGACATTGACATATCGATCCTCTTCTCTGGAAACTTGTTCTACAAGTTTCATGTACTCTCTCATTCGATCAAACATGGCAATGCTAGGGGGGTCCGTTCGAGCCTTTCGACGAGCCTCTGGAGTGGGGCCCAAAGTATCTGAGATGTAGTTCAAATACTCTTGCAATTTGGTTGGATTTCGCGCATATCCAAACACCATTTCGTCCAAGTATTGGTTTAGTGCAATCGGAACTTGATGGCGTCGTTGTTGTGTTTCTTGGTCCATGTCTGTAGTATTGTCTTCCATGCGTGCAGGTGGCTGGTAGTCTGGGTCTGTAAAGATTCTGTCCAAGAGGCTTTTGAGTTTGTTCTCCATGGCGTCATAATACTGTCCAAAGTTGGTCTGTTCATTTTCCCTGGCTTTGCGGTCATCGTCCCAGAGGCTTTCGTATCCCTCGACAGCGATCAGATACTTTTCAATGACACACGACAAGAGAAACAAGAAGTGTACACTGTTGCTTCCATCGTTGACGGTAATGGGCTCGTGCTTGTAATATTCCTCCGTATTATTTGCAACGGTTGACGCATCCATGTCGGATCCACTTTCCAGCAAGAAGCGACTGTTTGAGCTGCTTGTGGTAGCATTCGTTTGTTCTTCTACTTCATGTTCTTTCTGTTCTCGAAAATAGTTATCAAATGCAAACGTATTGTCCATTCGCTTGGCTCGTTTGGCTTTTTTCTGTTCCTTGTGTATTTGCGATTCCAAAAGAACATGCAACCACTCTGGTTCCTTGAACACCGTACTCGCAATCCAGTGAGTCAAAATGCCCCCTTTGGCTTCGACTTCACCGTTAAAGTCCAAATCTAGTTCGCCGTAGACATTGTAGTCCTTGGCAAACAGCGCCAACCGAGAGGGCCAGTACAAGTCTCCCTTCAAGTTCATCCACGTCCTGGAACTCACACGCATGTATTCGTCGTCAGGATCCACCTTTGGAAAATGGCTGTAGAAATGGTATATAAAAGGATGTGGATCATCGGGAAACTTGTACTGAGTTCGGTAGGTCGGATGAGCTCGGATGTCCAACATGGCAAACCCCACACGATCCACACCGGCAAAGACTCTGGCGAGAGTCTCCATTAGAATCTCCCCGTCTGCAAAGTTGAATTCATCTTGTGGATCATAAAAGAGTACACAAGTCCAAATGTTCTTTTGGATTTCCGAGGCAAAGTTGTAAACTCCCAGTTCTGGAATGACATCTAGATCCCGAGCCGTTACCACTGATGCAGCTACAAAGAGAGCTACAAAGAGGCTGGCCAACACTGTCATCATCTTCATAAAGATTGTGTGAGGCCTGTTACGGCACATGGCGGATCTTCAGGATTTGGGCAAATGGGCAGTGACACATTGTTCCGGTGGCCACGCCAATGAAAGATACGGTCAAAATTGAAATTGTGAGGAATCTGAAAATTGGAATTGTGAGAAAGCGGAAAATTGAAAAATGGAATTGTGAGGATTCGGAAATTTAAAATTTGAATTGTGAGGAATCAGTAAAATTGAAATTGTGAGAAATAATCAGGTAGAATTGAAATTGTGAGGAATCCGCAAAGTTGAAATTGTCAGAAACCAGAAAATTCAAAATATGAATTGTGAGAAATCGGTAAAAATTGAAATTGTGAGGAATCGGTAAATTTGAAATTGTGAGAAAACGGAAAAGTGGTAAAGTTGAAATTGTGAGAAAACAGAAAAGTAAAAAATAGAATTGTGAGAAATCGGGAAAATTTGAATTGTGAGGAATCGAGAAAGTTCGAAATGTGAGAAATCAGGAAAAGTTCGAATTGTGAGGAATCAATAAAAATTGAATTGTGAGGAATCATTAAAATTCAATTGTGAGAAATCAGGGAAAAGTTGAAATTGTGAGAAGTTCGGAAAAATCTTATTGCGAGAAATCGAAAATATTTTGAATTGTGAGAAATCGAAAATAATTGGAATTGTGAGGAATCACTAAGTTGAAAATTGGAATTTTGAGAAATCAAAATTTCGAAAATTGGAATTGTTGGAATTGGAATTGTGAGGAATCGGAAAAATGAAATTGTGAGGATTGAGGAATTTTGGAACTGAGTTCTGCTGCATAATGTGCCTGTGTCTGTCCCCGATCATTCTACCTTGAGGTCTCGATTCTGGCAGGTACATCAAAGGGAAGTACACATACATGCTCTTCCATAGATAGAATTACTAGCTAGCTACAAACTACTAGTATTCGCTACCGTACCCTGCCCATACGTCTAAAGAAGTGGCGACAATCTGAGGTGGGAACTTGCGGGGAGTAGAAGATCGGAACGGCATGTACACAATGCGTAAACTATCCAGCTACCCGGATGCATGTCGCTGGTATACTTTAGATTTACACATACACGTATATTTCATAGTCGATGATGTGCGGTAGGGCCAACCATGCTTGCTTCCAGACGTCGCCATCTACCGTACCTAGCTATGCACTCCTTGGTTTCTAGAAGGTCAAGCAATCCGCTGCTAACTTAGCAACCAAAAGTATCTATTCCTTTACCAAGACAATCTTGCCAACAGTTCGTCCCGTCTCCAGCTGTTCGTGTGCTTTGGGCATTTCTTCAAAGGGCAAGGTTTGGCTGACATGGGCTTTGAGTTGTCCCTTTTCGGTCATGTCGCGTAGTGTTGTCATGTCCTTGGAACCTGACTGAACCATGATGAATTCCACAGTCAAGCCGTGTTCTTTGGCATAGTTTGTCACACTCTCTGGGAAATCCGGGGTGGGCAACGATACAACCTTGCCACTGCCTTCCTTTAGCACTTTCAGACTTCGCTCCAAGGTTTCACCTCCCATTCCATCTAGCACAAAGTCCACGTCCTTGGCGACTTCCTCAAACTTGACTGCTCGATAGTCAATGTGCTCATCAGCGCCCATTTTCATGCAAAAATCTTTGTTCTTGGCGGAGCTGGTGGTGATTACCTTTCCAGCGCCCAATGCCTTGGCAACTTGGATAGCAAAGTGGCCCGTGCCACCCGATCCGGCATGAATCAAGACAGTGTCCCCTGCCTTGACACGTGATTCCATGGCTTGCAGTGGCGTCAAGGCGGCCAACGTTGTTGCCGCTGCTTCTTGGAAACTTTGGTTGGATGCCATGGTGACTACATGAGACGCTGGAGCCACAACATATTCGGCATACCCCTTGCCGTGGCCTACAAACTGTACCATTCCAAAAACTTTGTCGCCTTTTTTGTGAGAATCCACCTTGCTTCCGACCTTTTCTACGATGCCGGCCACGTCCCATCCCAAGATAACGGGGCGTTCTTCCGTTTTTAGGACCATGGTCAGCACAGGGTCCATTTGACGGCATTTGTAGTCCACTGTAAAATTAATCATGAAATGGGCGAGGTTGGCAGCAGATCACAAAAGTTAGTTGGAGGCAAAGGAAGATGCATTTTTTTCGATCCATTACATTCCATCACACGGTCTGATAGGTACCTACCTGGATTGATGGATATAGCTTTTGTAGCTATCAATACTTCATCATCACCGATATCAGTGGGCACTGGAACGTCTTCCAGCTTGAGATTCGATGCTGGTCCGGCTTCGTGTAGGACAAACGCCTTCATTGTCGCTGGAAGGCTGGTGGAAGTGGACGACGCCCCCGCACCTCCAGGGGGGCTGACAGCAAAGGCATTGGCCTTGGCGGCAGTGAGGAGGAAAGTGGCAAAGGCGAGTTTCATGTTTGTAGTTGCTTGTTTGTTTGTTTGTTGTTTGTGCTTGGTTTGGATTTGTGAGACAGATTCCAGATTGTGCTCAAAGTCGCTATTAGCGTTTTCCAGTTTAGAAGCGCGCGAAGGTCTCGATTCCATCCCACTTCAAAGATGTTCTACTAATTTTGCTACAGTAAAATCTTCACAGACGTTGAATTCTACATGACTGGTACGAACATTTTTACTTAACCTTTGCTCCCCAAGAATGTGTTCGAAGAAAGTGAACGATGCTCTCCATTTCAGCGTAGAAAATGTACTGCAGATCTGTCTAAGCTACTTGGACGGTACATTTGTACAGAGACTGAAAAAGCAGCACACACACTCCTTTCAGAGAGCCTGAGCCCTACGGTACCAATCCCTCCACTTCGGGGTTCCACGCGTCCTCTCCTCATCTCATTTTTTCGCCCTTTTGGTTGACACCAACCGCCAACACATCGATCTTGAAGGGCTACCATGCCATTTTGGTAGATCGGAGGTTGCTGCAGTAGCTTGCTTGAAGAGACGTCAAGTATTTGTGCACCATGAGATTTCCAGCGGTGCTTTACCTATGCCTCGTCGCTTGGATGATACCCGAGTCCTCTGGCTTTTCCATCCAGCACAAACTTGGTGGAAGTTCTGTGAGGACCACTGGATCTGATCCATCAGTCCTGCTGCAGAGCCAAAAACTCCCAGAACAAGACCATGGAGCCTCAGAACACAAAGATAAAGACGATGAAGATAGACTCCCAAGTAGTCTGTCCAAGCGACGGCAATTTCTGATCGGGTCTTCGTCTCTGGCTGCTGCTTCTTTGATACCATCCTCCGTGGCAATGGCCGATGACAGTGTCTATCGTCCCGCAAAGCGACCAACAGCGTATCGTGTCGACTCGACATGTCCACCTACTCTCTTATCCATATCTTCTGCTCGAGAGCAAACTCAAGTATTAAAGGAAATAGCAACGGGCAGTGGAACTGACAAGGAAGCCATTGTGGTAGATACCATCAATCTCAACAATATGCTCAACAAGGCAGTCTTTGGCACGGCTAGTTATATCAAATCCCAACTCGAATCTGACGACAGCAAAACTGGATTGGGATATGCTTCCTATCTCTGTCTCGGAGTTCCCAAGCAAGCAACCCCCGAAGATTTGACATTGGCTTCCAGTCTGCTGTCCACGGTCATGCAAGCCCGTGCCGGCAAAAACATGGCAGTGGGATTGCACTGGGCACCTATCAGTACGCAAGCAGCACTAGATCAATACACAACCAACAAGGATTATGAGGCTTTCAGTACAACCATGACACAGGCTGGAGTGGACCAAGCCACGCTGAGTCTCTATCGACCACTTTTGGAATCACTGGCAGCGGCCAATATGGACACGTTGGCACTCAGTCCCGAACCGGCCGATCTTCAAACCGCAATCTCCCAGGGATTGCAACAAGTGAACCCAGACCGACGGGCTCAATACGTGGCGGATGCACCCGGGTTTATTGGCATGACACAACAACCACAATTCAAAATGTACACGGACCGATCCATGTTTAAAGATTTGCCCGACGGAGTCAAGGAAGGAGATTTCTTTGCGCAGCGCATCCTCGTCCACGAGGCTGCTGCCACCGTCTGCGCACAATACGCCAATGCGCATAGTACCACCACCTCGACCACTCCGTTGGTGGCACTCTTGGCACCTATTCCCGATGTCCGGTTTTTGGTCGGTGGCATTAATGGACGATTGCCACGAGTTTCCAATGCACTGGGACTCAATAAGGTTACTCCCAATGCTGTCACCACCATTCTATGCAATCCCACTGCCCTCGAAACATTGAGCAAGACCAATTATTTGAGATTGGAGATTGGGACCGGACCAGAAACGATTGATTTGCAAGCCAAAGTGGCTGATTTTCTGTGGTTCTCCAAATCTCCCAAGGTCAACATGATTCCTCGGTTGATGAATTAGTTAGCCAGTTTGTTGTTACAGTACAGTCAGTACCAGTAGCCTGGCATGCATGTTACACGGGAATAGCTATCTAGCAGTTTGGTAGACTGAGACACAGCGCTATAACCTTAGAGAGTTGATGCTTTGATCTTTCTCCTTTCTGATAAGAGTTCTTAGGTTGCTTCCCAAGGGTGAGCTCTTTCATAGTGTTTATAGCTTGGCTCTTTATTCAAGAAATCATGAAACAGAAAGATGCAACGCCTGCAGCCACATAGCTTTGCTCCCCTGTGTTTTGATCACCAAATAAGCACGTCTTGACCAGCTTTCTACACTTCATCATTCAACATTTGCTGTGCCCACTCTGGTATAGTTATGTTCAGGAGCATGTAGTCAATTGCTGTGTACTCCAACACTCTCCGCAAGGTTGCTGGTGTGTAGTATTCTCGAACATGAGACGAAGCGGAAGTCTCTACGCCTATATTTCCTGCAGAGGTAGCTAGGTTCTTTTCGAGCTCGAAAATGCCATCGAGTATTGCTCCGAACCGCCCATGTGGAAATTGCTGAGACAGTCTGTCCAAGTCATTGTAGAAGTTTTGTCCCATTTGGCCCACAAAGTCATAGTTTTGAATGTGTCGAAAGAGCCCATCACAGTAGAAGCTCTGCGGAAAGAAGTGAAGATTCCACTTGAGTGGCATTGTATCCACGTACGCTTCAAAGAAGTGCCGCTTATTGTCGATGATCCCCTCCACTAGCCGATTGCTTCTTTGAAAGACCTCCATTGGTTGGCAATGCGTATCGATTTCTCGGGCCACTACGCACTTGTCCAAATACGCCGACAGAAATCGTTCCAGCGGATCTCTCAGAAAGACAGTGGACGATACCATTTCGGATGAGTTCGCAATGACAGCATCTTCTGGGCACGGCAAACCCCTGACCAGGTCGTCCATCGTCTGATTAGGTCGATTCATGAGACACTGCACCAAACGCCAATGTTTGGATCCAATCTTTTCAATCACACACATATCCAATCGCGGTGATACAATCGATAAGTTGTGCCATGGACCAAACAGTTCTGGTGTGGGATTGTTGGCCGGAATGGCATCCCGTATCATGGTATGGAACCACCACGGCCACGAGGAAGATGAAGATGATTTTTGATACAATTCTTGTTGTTTGCCTCGTATGCATGCTTGGAAAGTCTCATGGGTGGAACATGTCTCCAAAGTAGCAAAAGATCTGTGGTAGGCTCTCTCCACAATTTGTCTAGCCGATACAGGGGAAACTTTGCTTTCGCTCATGGACCGCGACGCTCGAATCCATGGCGCTTGCTCCCTACTCACACAGATCCATCCAATCCCAAGAGCAAGGATAATACCAAGAGTACACTGTGGTCTTGAGGCCGTAGTCATGGTAGATCTTGTTGGATCGATATTACCACCACAAATGCGTTCCAAAAAGACAAACTGTGGACCCGTTCCATTGAAACTCTCGCTTTCACACCCAACAAATGGCGGGCAGGGATGGCATGGTAAGACTTGACAAGCCACTTGGATTGATCGGGTGCCTCGAGAATGTTCTTCTGCAGTCGTACCACTAGTGCGGTACGGTCCGCACCTCGAATGCACCCTCCACAAAAATGAGAGGGAAAACAGGATTTGAGATTTCGGAAGTTGCTCGGGACTTGCGTCCACACATGGGTTCTTAGGTTTCGGTATCTGGGGTAAAACGAAGGGAAAGAGTGAGTACCGGCATCCAAGATTGACACTCATCCATGGATAGTTTTTAGTTTTTAAGATTCAACATTCGAAGAACTTCGGCAAGATTGAGCTAAGGCTTCGAAGATCAACGATGACCTTCGTTGCGGGTGCGCAAGCATGCTCTCGCATTGGGCGTGAACTGAAGGGTCTCGCATTGGGTGGCTGTTGCTTGCTATCTTACAGTACAATGATGTTTGTTCGTTTGTTCCTCTTCAACTCGATCTACATGTACCTCTCCTCTCACAAAAACGACATCGTCCAAGAATTCACCGACACAAGCTAGAGGGCTCTAAAACCAACAAGTAATTCAGAAAAACTACTCCATTCTTCAAGATGTCTCACATTATGATCATCAGTTTTGCGGCGGCTTTTACGGGAGCATTCTTGGAGTCCAAGTATGAACCATCCACACTCATTGGTTTGGACGGAGTTGGTCCAACCGGGCTACCCCAAGCCTTTGGTATTACTCCTGTCATTTTGGCTGGTCTGAGCTTTTGGATTCTAATTCACGGCTTTTTGGTGGTGGGAGCTGCCAGGAACAAGTACATCGAATTGGCAGAAAAGGACGGCGAGAAGGAAGTCAAGGCGCGCTACGGCATGCCCAATCTGTATGCTCAAGGCACCTCCAAGAATGCTCTGGCCTTCAATTGCGTCCAGCGATCCCACCAACAAATCTTTGAAACCTTCCCCCAGACATGCTTGCTCAGCATGGTGGGAGCTGTCCACTACCCAATCACAATCGCGGCCACCTTGACAGTGTACGCCATTGGACGATACACACTGTCCATGTGCTACGCTGCAGCAGATGGGGATGCTGACAAACGCTACTCGAGCAAATTGGCGCCATGGACATGGTATGGATACATTTCCACCATGGTTGTTGCTGCTGTTTCTGGTGTCTCTTTCCTTGTCGGAAAGGCAGTGTTGTAAATATTGTGTGTAGCATGGTAGTGAGGAGGATGCCAAAGGGGAAAAAGCAACAAGCTCTTCTTTGGTCTCATGGAACTACCAGAATAAACATTGCATCTGCATGTAAATGTCACGTAGTATGCAGTGACGATTATGTAAACACCAATCAATAATATTCTAGTCAATCTTCGGGGTGCAACATCATCTGCGACGAATTGTTATTGGCCCTTATAGTGTGCAAAGCTGGTGTACAAAAAGTCGTCGCTTGATCTTTCAATGGGTAGCTCTGCGTCGTCATCAAAAAGCCAATATCTGAGTGCAAGATCTACCTCTGCAAAGTCCCGGTCCGCATGGATCTGATTGTGCAGGTGATCGGCAAATGCATCCAAAGATACAAGGTTGAGGGCAACGCCAATGGTATCCTCCAGGTTGACTACTGCATGGGGAGAATTCGGAGGGATGTACATCAATTGTCCAGGTTCTTGTATCACCTCGTACATGTTCTCGACTCTGTTCAGCAGTGGATACATCTGATGAAACCTTTCTGGGTCCATGTCCATCGCCAGCACATCTGGCAAAACTACAGCGTCATTGTTCAGATCTTCATACAAGAAGACGCGTTCACTGGGATGGGCCACCATCCATCTTTTGCGCCCGCTAATGAGGTACATGAAATATCCCGTAGCTGCTCGGTTAATGTTCAGTTTGGATTTTGAACCCTTCTTTTCAATCAAGAGTGAGGGCCCGGATCTGGCAGACCCATACAGAGGAAGTCGTTGCAGCAAGTCGTAGCCTGCTGCCACGGTTGGCAGACGAAACTTTTGGAGTGGTGCTGGATCATTTAGTGTTTCGTCATGTAGGATGCGGGCACAATGCATTGGCAAACTAACGTCATGCAAAGAAAGATGGTCTAGGTGCTCCGACAGGACCAAGTACTGTTGAAGCGTCAAGCTTCGATCGGCGCCATCAGAATCCCAGTCACTTCCGTCAAGACGTGCATCATTCAATAGCTCATCTGGCAACTCAAAACGTTCCAGAGCGCCCCATCGACCACCACTTGTGGCCTCGTGATAGACATTGTTCGTGACATCCATGGCACCGCACACGTCTTGCAAATACTCGAGTGTGTATTGTTGGGTTGTCATGTTGACATTTTCCAAAAGAACGGGTATTCTTGGTTGAGTGTATGTTTGATGAAACGCCGTATAGTTTGTCAGCAACACATGGTTCCCTGGTTCGTTCATATCTAGCACTTGTATTGTCTTGTGATGATTGGAAGTGCCAACGCCTCGTTGCTTTTCCAAGTACTGCAGATAGCTCTGTTGTAGATTCCCATGAAACTGCCCAACCAGGTTATGCCACTCGGATACCAACCGTGCCAAGGCATCTTTGTAGGTGTCCTCGTCAAGGCTAATAACTTCATACACTTTCATGTACTGTCTCAACCGCTTTATCAACTCAAAACTGTTTGGATCCGTTATTTTGCGGGCCACCCGTCTCTCGGCGGGTGTATTGCCCAACTTGTCCTTGAGTTCGTGCTGCAGGTACCACCGCAAGCTAGTCGGACTTCGGCCGTATCCAAAGATAAAATCATCGAGATATCCCTTCAAAATCACCGGGACCCGTCTCTTTCTGGGTCCTCTGTCCTGCTTGTTGTCAAACATGTTGTCCACTAGCATGCGCAGCTGTTGATTGAGGGTGTCCAAATGAATGCCAAACTGACATTGTTCATCTTCCCGCTTTCTTCGCTCTTCATCCCATAGATTTTCATATCCATCAACCCAGCTTAGATACCTGTGTACAACCACTGCGAACTGCTCCAACCAAGCGAGGGAATCACTATACGACCGCTTGGTCCAGTTTTGATATCGATGTGGCGACGACGACAAGTTCTGGGTGCTGTCAGATTCTTTATGAAACTGGTACATGTATTCTTCCAACCCTGGAAAGGAATTGATGTCATGCCGATGATAGTTCTTGGCTCTTTGGACTTCTCGTTGAATCGGCGACATGACTTGAGCCATGGTCTTTGGATTGTCGTGTACATCTTGCAAGGCTGTTTCCAACCATTGAGTGGCAATATCAAGTTGTAGTTCCACATGAGCATACCACTGGTTAATATTGGGAACGGTGGCATAGACATTGTAGTTGTCGCCTTTCATGAGAACCAACTTGGGTGGAAAGTACAAATCACCTGGCCAATTCAAAAAAGACACATGGCTCAGTGTGGTCAAGTCAGTAGCATGTTCCAAAAAGTCCTTGTAAAAGTTTTCAATTTGCGGTAGTTCTTCCTCTTGCTCGTCATATGCTTGACGATAGGCAGAATGGCGTCGAATGTCGAGTTTGGCAAAGCCAACGTCCATGGAGGTAGCAAAGCGTTCTTGTAGAGATGACATGAGTTTGTCCAAGTTATTGTCTTGAACAAAACGATCATAAAAAAGAAGACAAGTCCACGTATGTTGTGACTGGATAGTGGGAGCAAAGGTATCCACATCCAAGTCAATCACTGGCCGTAGTAGAAGATCAGAGTGCACCGTGTCACCGGCTGCCAAGGAAAGCCGATGATACATCGACAACGGCAGCAACGCCAAGAGGATCAGGGATAAGCGAGGTCCTGTCATTCTCTAAAATTACCGTCCTCAAGAGTTGTTGTGATACCGTATGGTATTAATACGCCAAGTGTTGCGTTGGTTGAGTGAGGAGGTGCATGGTGGGAGATGGGAGAACCGGTCGCTATGCAAAGATCGAAGTTGGATTTCAAAAGATTCTCGTAGTTGAGCCTTATCCCTAACGAAATGCGGAAGGCCGCCAGCCAGCTTCTGGCGATAAAAAGGCGCGAAAGTTTACAGCGAGGCCCCGGATCACGAAATGGCAACAACTGTTCGCCATGAAGATGTGGAGAGGGCAAGAGCTTGAAAAGCTCATCATCGTGCTCTATCTGGTGGAATACCCGATCATTCAGGCAAAACCAATTTCAACAACTCGTCGTCGAGCATGCAAACATGTCGACATCAGGAAAATGCTTCGCAATTCTAATTATTCTGTTTGCCGCAAACTGGATGTTGGCGTTGAGGCCGTCTCTTGATCTGTTTGCCAAAACATTGATGTCCTCCACGTCGCAGCAGACAATAGAAGAACCCCAACAAGAAATCCATGACATTCAAGGTTGCATTGGTGGCAAAAGGACATCCGGAGATGCCATTGTCATGATGATTCAGAAGAATCATAGCACCTACTCCGGTGAACACTCCGTTGACATTGGTGGTCCGCTGATTACTCTGAAAGAAGCCTACCCACAGGTTTCCAAGGCAGATATCCTGCTGTGGCATGAAGGCGACTTTACATGGGATGATGTACCAATCAACAAACTCGACGGCATGAATGTCAGACTTTGCAACTTGAAACATGCGGAAGGAGCTTGGGGTCCTCCTCCCAATGCTCAGGTTCCTCCAAAAAGTCCTGAAATGCCGTGGTCTGTGGGATACCGGAATATGATCCGGTTCTATGCTGTCACTGTCTGGGATGTATTAGCTGATATGGGATATGAATATGTGATGAGGCTTGATGACGACTCCAACTTTATGTCCCCCATCCAGTACAACTTGTTTGATGCCCTTCGCAGTCAGGATGCTGTCTATGGGTACAGGATGGATGTAAGAGAGTGTGGGTCCACCGATTTTGGACCGGATGAATTCTCCGGCTGGGTGGATTCATATGTCAACAAGACACAGACGAACCCAAGACATGGCCCATTGACTGAATCATACTGCAAGAAAATGGGAAGATTTGGCTTCTACAACAACTTTTTTCTAACTCGTATTGACTGGTGGCGACGACCTGAAGTGGTACACTTCGAAAAGGCATTTGATGAGTCCAATTACATATACTCAAAACGGTACGGTGATTTACTCTTTCATACTGCTGCCATCAAGCTGTTTGCAGAACCAAGAGAGGTTTTGAAATATGTGGACTGGTCTTATGCCCATGTGACTGTCAATCACGGAGAATGGGTGTATGGTGGTGTCTCTTTTGGCACGGAGGATCCCAGGAGGAAGAAATCCAAAAAGATCAAGCATTTCCAAAAATGGATGATGGACCGCTGGGGTCTCACGTTAGACCAGGTTGGCGTTCTTTCTTTTGATTGCAATGTCACCAATCATCTTTGTGGGGTATCCAGTTGCGCCAAAACAGGAGAGCATGGGATAGAGTTACAGATGGGTTTGCAGGGCACGGGGCCTTGGTGGCAAGCCCCAGCGCTCGTCCAGTGTTTACCAAAAGAACAATGGCACATGTTCGAAAATTAGCTTTTCGTTGGCAGCAATGATTTAAAGTTTTAGACTTTGCTACGCAGTCCAACAATACATACCGTACATGTTTGTGCGGGGCGGCTCAGAGTTTGTCAGTGACTAGCTAGGTAGCTCGAAGTGCAACTTCTTTGCTGAAACCAAACTAGCTATTCTAAAGTTAGTCCTAGCTATGCCACTAGAGAGAATATTGACTATATATTTTGGGCGATTGGGAAGAATATTAGTCTCGCAACCAGGTTGTGGTTTCGTTTGGGGTGCAGACCAGAACCGTGGGAACGATAATGCCGATGACCACCCTTCTTCTACTAAACTCTTAAGCACAGTGAGCGCAACTCCTTGCACAACCAACAAAGAAGGGAGGAGTGGGACAGCCGGATATCGGATATAGCCATGAGCTGTTACAGACCGCTCAGCATTCGGAGCAAGAGCGCGGATGCCTGCGTGGACACAGATCCAATCAGTGATGCCGTCACGTACTGAGTACTCCTCCAAATGGGTTCTTCAGACTTCTTTGGTTTCTATTAATATCAGATTCTGATGTCTGATGACAAAATGAAGACATTTTTCATAACTAACGAAAAGACCCAATGCTCCCTTACCTAATACTGATCAAATAATGATGAGTGATGAGTACTAGTATTAATAGTTAATTTAATAATAGTAAATTTTGGTCATTCTCCGAATACTCGAGAACAGCTGAACTTCCCCCGAAGCGCCACGCATTAATACTGTACTGTGCGATCCAGTCAGTGGTCCATCCCGCATTTGACCATTGAATTCTCCGGCTAAACTTCACTGGGCAACTGGGTCGACGTAGCCGTCGACGTCCCACCTCCGCTTTCAGTTTCATTTCTATATCAAGGGCTTGATTTCGAGCTACCAGCCAAATACTCGAGTAGTGAACAATCCCCTTTTCCAGTCACTTGACGTGGACCAGTCTGTACCGTAGCTCGATAAAGGGCAGCGACCTCTCACAGAAACATTGAAGGACACACACACAGAACAAAGGCAAAACGCAATGATTGAAACTCTGGAGATCAAACTGAATGTTGTTCAAGGAGACCAATTAGTGGCAAAAGACAGAAATTTGATGGGAGCATGGACGACTAGCGATCCGTATGTCATTGTGTCAATTTACCCTCGTGGTTTGGAAGATGCCGAAGGCGCTCCCGACTGTATCAAGTTGGGCAAGTCCGAGACGATTCGATACTGTCTCTCTCCAAAGTGGGAGTTTGAAACCAGCGTCGAACTGCCATTGGAAGATGTCAGTGACGACTGTCAATTTGAAGTCAAGATTGTGGACTGGGATGAAGATGCCTTTGACGAAGAAGCCGTCGACAATCTCATGGGCATTGTGCCAGTCAATGTGACACCCACCATGTATCGCAATTCGCCTCGTAACACTCGGACACGATGGTACGGAGTGCCGGCCAGCAGTGCGGATCGAGCTTCGGGTCGAATTCAATGTACCATTGACGTGACCAAGCGACGGAAACCACGCTCTGAAATTCCCCCGCCTGTTTATCGAAAACCCAGTGGAGTCCCAATCACCAATCAAGCAACCTATACACCCACAGAGGCAGAAATTGCCTTTAACAATCAGTTGCGAGAAGCTGAAACTCAGGGAGGAGGCTCCGTCATGACCGACATGAAAGTGAGTATGCTGTCTTTGAGAGGCAGTGTGCAGGGAGCCTCGGAAAATGTCAAACAATCCACACTCGGAAAACTCGCCACGGGAGCGGCTGAAACCGTAACTGCCACCGCCACGGGAAGCATCAATGTCATGGGACAGGTTGCCATGGGCAGTGTCAATGGCGTCAAGCAAGTGGCGGTGGGATCCACCAATATGGCGATTGGAGGAGTGACGGGGGTGGCTCAAGTGGCATCGTATGGCGCGGTACAAGTGGCTACCGGAAGTATGAATGCGGCAGCTCAGGTGGCCACGGGAAGTATGAACGTGGCAGCACAAGGATTAAAAGCGACAGCGGGGGTCGTGACGGCTCCTTTGAATATATTTACTGCCTCCAAACGAAGCAGTGATGCCAACAACAATCTACAACGGAAAAGTGGCGGCGCTGGTGGAATGATGAGATCATTGTCGAGTCGCAACCTGTTCTCGTCCATGACTTTTACCGCCAAGGCGTCCGGGCCAGAAGAGAATGGCAGGGAACTCAAGCGATCCTCGTCGTCTTCTTCTCTATTTTCGTCCATGTCCTCTTCGATCTCGGGCAGAAGCGAACGGAGGACCGCCCTTGGTGATACTCGAAGTGCTACTGCATCGCGTAATAAGAGCTCCACCAAGGCGGCTGAAACGAAACCACAACAAAACAAGCCCGAAGCGCCCAGAGACAAGCCACCCAAACAACCTGTTGCTCCATCGGCCAAGGAGGAGAAAGAAAAGCTCAAACCACCCAAACAACCTGTTGATCCATCATCGGCCAAGGAGGAGAAAGAAAAGCTCAAATTAGACATGGATGCGGTCGGCGACGCAGCAGCCAAGTCAGATCGACCCAAACCGGTACGGCAACGCTCTGCCCCACGAATACGAAAAAGCAATGGTACCAAAAAGGCGAAGCCAATGGAGGGAGGAGAGTGGCCGGATGATATCAACAACAACAATAACAATAGTGAGGAGGCTTCACCGAGCGACTCGGAAAAGAGCAAACGAAAGAGTGAAACCAAAAAGAACAAACAAAAGAGTGAAACCAAAAAAGGCAAGATCAAAACGAGCCGATCCTCTGACTCGGAGCAACGAAAGAGCGATAAGAAAAAGAAGGATAAGAAAAAGACAATCAGAAAGAGCAAAAGCGAGGTGGCCAATCTCTCATCGAGCAGCAGCCTTGGCGGCATGCAGGACTCTGCCTCTAGTCTTTCTTCTCGATCCTCTGTAAAGAGTCGATCGTCCAAGGTAAAAAAGAGCAGCTCCAGCAATATCAACAAAAAGAAAAATGAGAACTCTCTGCTGGGTCCGTTCGAGCGTCAGGACACCGATGATTCCATTTTGAAACCGGCTGTACCGGAAATCGGGGACGCAAAACTTGGTTACCAAATTGGCAAGCCCCTTTCCACAGAACACAACAATCAAGAAGGTCGCAGGAGCTCAATGGAGTTGAACAAGCCGGAACGTAGCGCTTCGATGGGACACACGATGAAGCGTTTCTCCATGGAACATGCCCGGCAGGAAGGGCGGAAAGACCACGGCCAGCCGGGGCGAAGCGCTTCCGTTGGACACAACCAGAAACCACCGGGCATGGATAACATTAATATGGACAGCAGCACCGCCGAAACGATCAACCCGCGTGAAGTTGCAGCTATGAGACGTTCCATCGTGGAGAAAGACACGCAACTTCTAATTTTGCAGCGAGAGCTTGATGAGCTGCGTCGATCTGCGCAGAAGCGAGGCTCTATGGGCCACGAAAGTGCTTACAGTGCGTCCATGAGCTATTCTAGCGATAGATATGGATCAGTTGGATCGATGCAGTCTCTGGAGGACGCCAGCAGTCGTCGTGGATCTACGAGTTTCTCCGGTGCCGAGACAAGCGAGAATTCGTTGACTGAAGCCCAAACCCCTTTCCAACAATCTGCAAACCACACAGCAATCGCTGCTCCGCCCAAGCAGGAGGACGAGGCTGGATTTTACGTCGACGCTGAAGGCACAACGTACTATTTGGATGCCAACGGTATTGAATATTATCAGGACCCGAAAGATGGGGGTTGGTATGCAGATTTCGTTCCCAATGGACAACAAACAAACGAAAATACTACCGGTTGGTACGTCGATGTTGATGGTGGCAATTATTACGTTGACCAATTTGGCATTGAATATTTTCCAAACCCAAAAGATGGAGAATACTATGACGTCCGTGGGCGACGGCTCTACCTTGGAGACGCTCCCAAAGAGAAACCTTTGGGCAACGACATGGTCACGGCCAGGCTTGGAGCTTGAGACGAACACGCTTTGGCAAGCTAGCAGATTGCCTTGGAAGCAGCAGCAGTAGGCATCAATGGGAGGACCTCTTTCTACAGAAACTTCCAAAGAACTTCAATATATCAGAGTTTTTCCCGAAAGTGGCAGCCATCCTCAGGCATTTTTGCAACTGGGGTCTCAAGATGAAATCAGCAGCACGAGGAGCTATCCCGGACACCCGACAGGCCACTTTGGTGAGCCGCAAATCCCGCATTTCATAGGAGAACTGTTACGATTGTTGAAGTAAGCGGATCATCTGCAGTGTCTTCGGCCCACTCCGTATACAGAACAATCACGTTTGTGATTCAGGTAGTTTTTCTTCCAATCATTCCCGGACACGAGTTTACCAGACGCCACAACAATTTCTCCAGTGCTTGGAACGTGGATGTCCGGTTGATAGATGGGCACTCCGTCTCGACAATGTCAAATAGAATACACTAGCTAGTCCACACAGAAAAACTGTGTCAGAGAAAAGATCCATCCAACGTTTGAGCACTTTAAACAAACATACAGTACATGATACAGACAACACAAAGATAGATGAACGAATGAATTGTGCGGCTCCAGTCACTTCTCTAGCCACATCATCGTCACTGGAAACCTTATTCAAGAGCCACTTTTCGGAAGGTAGCATTACATATTCTTGTTGGCAATACCAAGGCCGCTCGGACAGGGTAGCATTTGGGGTGAGCAGCCATTGGTTTCATTCCAAACTCCCGTGGAGAAGAATGGAACGATGGGACGTGTGACACAGACTGGATAGTAGAGGAAACCGCAAGGGAATCATCCAGTTGCTGCTGCTTGCATAGAAGCCGGTGCGCCCATTGCCGTAACTGAAATTGACAAACACAAAAAACCACATCCAAACAAAACGAAAAAGGCATTGCGGCCTTGCGTACCTGCCAATCTAGCTGGCCTGGGTAGATTGCTTCCTCTTTCCTCTTGCAAATAAACTGCAGGTTGTGATCTTTTTTGTTGTTGTTATTGTGGACGAACAATTCATGGTTTCGGAATAGACGGTCATGGATTGGTACCAGTAGTTTGTTGATTCACCGCAATTAATGGTCGTTGTCAAGGATTCGCTCCCGAGATTGATCGGGCTCGACTGCTGGTCTTGAAACATTATCGTAGAGCGCCTCTCCACTCCCAAAGCAAGGAGACAATGATTCGAGATAGGAGAGGAAGTATCCCAGCGCCAAGGCACAGAAATGAGCCGCTGTCGTGATCACAGGTGATACGATTCCATAGTAGATGATCGCCGTGGCAGTCAGTCCTTTGGGAATCCACGACCATACCCAATGGCTCCTTGTGGATGTCGTCTGTTGTCGTTGTTCTTCTCTCCAAGCCCACGACATCATGGCGCACCAGACAATGGAAATTCCCGCACATCCCAACTGGAGGCACAATCCAATTTGAAATGCCACCACGAATACCAACGATGTCACATGACAGCCAATCTTGGCCGAACGCTGCTGTTGCGAAACGACCCAACAGCAGAACATGGTGTTGATTGCAAGAACCGTGTAGTTGATCCAAACGTCCGTCTCGGATCCTGCATAAGACAGGATGCAACCAACTCTGTCCGAGACGCTCCCGTCCAAGGGACACTCGTCCATGGCCTCATTGTCGTACTCTTCCGAGGAGGACGCCATGTTGACTCCTTCGATCTCGACCTTTGCAACAACAGCAGTAGCCTGTTGCGTTTGTGTCGTTGCGTTGGTCCTTGAATGCTTTCGTGAGAAAGTGTGCGACGTTCGGTTCATTTTCGCGTCCTCCGACGTTCGTCTCATCACAAGATACTGTTGCTTCCAATGACCGCAGTGCGCCGTGGCAAAGGCTGCTATGGCTATCCGAGCATCCGAGCCATGCAAACCCAAACCCAACTACTACTCAGGATGTAGGTAGCGCTCGTGCCTATAAAACTCACTTCCAAAGGCCAAGAAAGGTTCCCCAAATTAGCAAGAGTAAGAAGAAGGACGAGCTCGAATATTAGAGATAACTTTCGGTTGTAGTTTTCTTCATCATGAGTACCATGGATAAGGTCAACTCCCTGAGCTCATCTCCCAAAGGATTGTGGATGTCGGTTGTGGTATGGATGTTCCTGCTCTACCTTCAGATTCCAACAACGATGACACGAGGCTATTACAAGATTGTATTGGGCAAGAAACTGGCTCCTCCTGGACACCTTTCTCGACCAAGATTGATCCCACGAGAGGAACGTGTTGTGTTTCCTTCGCCTACCTTTGATGAGATTCTAGCCGAGATTGAAGGAGAAGAAGAAGAGGAGGAAATGGTCCCATATCCAAATGAAGACAACAATAGCACTGAGGATGAGGAGGAAGAAGAAGATCCCTGTCCGCACGGCCTGGCCTTGGTGACTGGAGCCACGGGCAGTGTGGGTAGTTTGGCCACCAAAATGCTGCTGGAACAAGGATTCTGTGTCCGCCTCTTTGTCACTGACAGTCACAAACAAGCCAAGAAGAAACTTCAAAGCTTGTTTGATGAGAACGACAATCACACGTCCTTTTTGGAAATGGTCGAGGGCAACTTTGGTGATGGTTCTCTCAACGATGCATTAAATTCGGTCACACACATTCTCTTTGCTGCCACCAGCCATGGAAAGTCTTGGCAGGCAGTGCATCATCACGGGGTGGCCGAATGTGCTGCGGCTGCGGCCCAAGTTGGAACCGTCCAATCCATGGTGGTAATGAGTGCCGCATGGGTCAGCAAACCGTATTCCATCGGATCCATCCTCTACAACAGTTGGTATGGAGATCTTGCCTCGGCGCGTCATTATCAAGGAGAAGATGCTCTGCGGTCCATTGCTGTGCAGCAAGAAGACTATGTGGACAGCAGCTGTTATGATGACTATGACACTGCTAGCAATCAGACCTGCACTCAACGAGTCACGGCACCACTCAACTATGCCATTCTTCGGTCTGGGCGCCTGGAGCAAGATGGAATCTATGATGACGAACAGCAGGGCATTGAACTCTCCCAAGAGGATTCCTTTGATTTCTTTGGTAAAACCGGAACAGCTCCTGGCATGAGTCATTCGCAACTGGCCCAAGCCGCCGTGGCGGCATTGCATGTGCAAGGAAGGTACACGGTCGAAGTGACCCGTGGAGAGGCTGATCCGAAGGAAACTACTACACTGTTCAACATGCTCGTTCAAGACAATGACAGCTTGTACTACGCCAACCGCACCGTCACTGTTCAAGACGTCGAAACCGTTCATGCACAGGCAGTGGCAGACTTTTTCAACATCCTCTGGACGCTCTTTGTTGGCACCTGTCTGCTTGTATTCATTCTGGGAGTCCCACATGGCCTTTGCTTATCCATGACACTGTACATCTTTACCATTCTGCTGTGGACGTGGCTCTTGTCCGGTCGTGCCGTTTGGGACTGCCTGGAATCTGGATTGCAGCCCAGGAATGTACCCTTTGTCATGAAGATGCCGGGTTTGTCCTTGTTCATGGGAATTGATCAATCTTAAGATGTGCTCTGTATGTGGGTGTAGCATTCGTTGCAGCAGCTACAGTTCCAATCCCAACCTTCCAACCAGGCTTCCAGTTGCTCTTTCCCCACTGTTCCACAGAGCATACCGGTAGTACATTATTCTACAATCATGATAGACACTTCACAATAACTGAATTCAAGACTCTGCAAAGTTTATTCCAATTACCGTGCGATAGATTACCACGAGTTGCGCACGAGTTTTTCAGTGCTAGCACTGTTCTAGTGGCCTACTAGCAACAAAAGCTCTACTAGCAACAAGAGCTCCACGCAAAGCAGACTATAGTAGCATTAGCTCTAACAGCGTGTTATGACAAAGACGATCTTTTGGATTGCTTGTTGTTGTGTTTTTCTTGAAGAGTCTTGTCGAGTCGTAAAAAGAATTCGTCTAGTTCCTCGGTTGTCAATCCAACGGCACATGCTGCCGTCATGTAAGCATGGGGGTATCCCTCGACAGAGCTTCCAAATCCAACAAACTCGTGTCCACCCATCATTTTGGACTGTGCTCTTGGAACAACCCGGGTCCCGCTGACACATCGACTAAAGAGCATTGATCCAAACGCTGAAATGTCCTTGGCGACTGCTTTGAGATAGTCCTCCTCTCTTTCGTCGTCTGTTCGTGCCAGTGCCAGATTGTCGAGTGTAATGCCAAACGAAATGGTATTGGTAGGACATTTTAGGATTCGTTCTCCATATTTTGTTGCCACTTGTTCCAGTCGCGTTGGAAAGGTTTGTAGCATATCTTGTCGTTTAGCGAGTATCCCCTTGTATCCATTCATTCCCATGGACAAGAGCGTAATAAATAAATCTAGAATGGGCGAAGACGACGCTCTACCAGCATATACCTTTCCGACACCTTGAACGAGTGCCTTTTGTGGTGATAACACCAGGGCTCCTCCTGAATTAGAACGTCACAAAAGTGTGAGGGGACAACAAAATGTTTTCCATGCCCGATGGTTGGAACCGGAAGCTGACAATGTGGAAAAGATGTACCACGTACCTACTGGAACCAGAAAGTTCTTGTCTGTAGAAGACACAATGGCATCTACCCGTCCCACAACACATGCTCGATTGATTAGTTTGCAGGTTTGTGGACATTGGAGTCCATAGGCATTGTTGATGATGTGGTTGACTCCATGTTCGGCACAAAGTGTGGCGACCTTATCCACCTGATCCGGTACACGGGGTGCAAAACAGGATGTCGTTGTGATAATGGCCAAAACTTTTCCCTCGTGCTCCTTGATGGCAGCCTCCATGGCTTCCATATCTGTGATAACCGAATCCGAGTCCTTGTCCAGTTTGGTAGGGACCACTATACATGTCAATCCGGCCGATGTAATGGCTTTGAAACAGCTCTTTTGATCAATGCGACTCCAGAGTACAATTGTTTTTTTATTGTCATTTTCGGCTTCTCGTATACAACTGAGTACCAGCGCCATGGTCATGCCGGTACACAACGGCAATAAGATCCCGTGGGCAGCAGGCCCCTTGGCTTTTCCATTCAATCCACTACCACGTCGAACGACATCCAGCACTAACAGGAGAGCCAGCTTGACCAAAACACTCGATCCGGCGGCTTTGGGTTGTGGCTCAGTAATATCCCCAGAACGCCCCATGCCGTGGCTGAGTCCAAAATGTCGGTGAGCCACCAAACTGGAATAGACGCGACCTTCTCGTTCTCCCACTCCACACCATCGTGATTCCACACTTCCACCACCGCTTGTAGTGGCCTTGTTGTTGGTATCCAACGTGGACAAGAGGAAAATGAAGCTTTGGATCTGGACATCAGACCACCCTGCATCACCCAACCGTCGATTTACAAACAGAGATCGATATTGTTTGGTGGCAACCACCATGTTCGAAAAGCCAACTGTGGCATGATTCTTGGGGATCTTGAGCAATCCAAATGTCTTGGCTATTTCATCTTGGTCAAGGCTGCTCATGTTGGTACGTAGCTTCCTCCTCTCGATGTCAAGTGGCTGGCTAGCTAACCCAGGGTAAGAATGGTTACTATGTGTTATGTGGTTGCTCGTGGCTCGTGGGCGATGGGTGGGAGTCCGGTTTGTTGGTTGTCCTTCGCAAGTTTACCGTTGGGCTGTGTTGGGCGAGAAGATGCGGACACGTGGAGTGGGTACACGTGGAGGGGTGGACACTCGTTTTACCCTGACAACATAGTTTCACCCAAATTACATATGTGCGTATGGGACATTTTCTACGGGATGTTGGAGTATTTTCTGTTACATCTGTTGGGAAAGTGTGTGGTACCCAAGGGTAGCAAATTTGTCCGTCTTCTCTGCTAGCTAGCTAACTAGACTCGTATGATCCACACTTCAGCGAAATATTTCCACATTTCTATGGTCTGCACCTCCGAGGTTGTAGGTATACCGTACGGTATCTACGGCGGTAGCAGGATTTGCACCTCTAACAACGGTATCGGGTACCGTACCTGGTACCCGTATGCATACCGGTGGGGCAACCGTCGAATTGGCACGCTAGAGGCGTGAGTCGAGTCGAGTCCAGGGAACAATAGATTTCCTTACCATCTATTTATTGTCCGCGCCTTCAAGGCAATTTTTGGCACAAATATGCTCCACACTTTCCGCTACTCCAGGGCAAAACATCTCCATCTCTCGCTAAGGCAAATTGAAGGCGGGGCCCAATACAGATGGTAACAGTGCTTGATGGTTCAAAACTGGTACTCTGGTTTCAGAAAGGAGATGCTGTTATTGCTCAAACGTACGCTCCGTGCATTTTAGGAACTTGAACAGCTTGCAAGTACATATCGATGATATCAGTCTACAAGGCCAAGAGCCGCATCACACGAGGAGATTGCTGAACTGTTCGTCTAAGAAGCCTCGAATGACCTTTGGTCAAGATAAGGGGCAAACAGTAGTAGGTCAAAATTTGACATAGACATGGTCTCGTCTTACAAAGGATTATGTCCAAGGTAGCAATATGGACCTTTTCCCCCAATTCAGAAGGTGAAGCTTGGATTCCAGCACAGAACAGAAATCTAGAATCAGGACGAAAGCAAGCCACTTAGCAACTTGTCAGGCAGCCAAGCTTTCTGCCTACGTTCTTCAATTCAGAAGGTGTTTGTCATGTGCACTGTGTAATTTCGGCAGAAAGCCAACTGCCAGACAAATTGCTAAGTGGCTGACCTTCCTCGTGATCAGGACCATTCTGTTGTAGATCAGGCCGTGCGCAATACAGAATGGTAAGAACCTTAGACTACAGAATTAGAAGAAAAATAGAGTTGAAATAATAACATACTAGGAGAGAATTAGGATTTAAAACGTAGTGGGAACGGGTCATGGAAAATAACATATCATGACCAACACATGCTTAAATACGGGGCCTTGTACAGATTGATTCCACGTGCAACCACAACAGCACCACTAATAGGCAAGGTCCCAACCAAAAGGTCAAGATGTACAGTTTGGAAAGTGGTGGGGGTGCAAAAATAACCAGCTGACACCCTGCAACCGAAAACAACAGCAACAAGGGATGGATCTGTACCGAAAGGTCAAATCAGGAAGTATCAGGCCCAAAATATTCAGTGGAGCCCCCTGTTAATCATCAAGGGTGCTGGCTCTCTTCCTCTTTTTGTGCTTTCGTGCCTCCTTTGCCTCGCGCTTTCGCTTCTGGGAGTCTAATTTCAGTTGATAGGTTGCCGAAGCTTGGTCATGTTTTTCGCCATAGCCTCGTCATGGCGTTTCTGAATAGTGAGGCAAAGGTACAGGTATATAGATGAGTGGCAATAATTTCAGGTATGGCGCACAGACTGTTGCACTTACCTGCAGCATTTCAACAAACTTGGTATCAATTTCAACCAACTTGTCAAGATTCGTCTCTCGGTTGATCTTGACCTCTTCCTTGACCTCCTCAAACATGTCAATGCCTTCAGCAACCCACACACCAAACCTTTCTGGCAGAACAATTATCAGAGTATTTTCCTTGAAGCGAAAAGTACTGGGTTCCTTGCTGCTGTATGTATGGTAGCTTCCTTGGCCCCTTCTTGCATGGCCACTTGTATAGTTCAGTCCACCTCTTTGCATTGTCAAAGACCACTAAAAATGCTTCCGTGCCAGCTGGAATCTGTATGAACTCCATCAACTTCATGAGTAGTGGGGCATAAGGTCCGGCGATGCTTCTCACCGTAGAACATGCTTTGAGGTAAAAAACAAAGGGCAAAGCTGATAATCATGACTAAGATACTATCGTGAATTTCAAATCTCAAAATAGTCTGCTTTGTACTTTACCGCGCCAGTCCACAAATAGGTAGAGCAACTCGGTTAAGAGATACAGCTCCAGAAAAGGCTTCGCACGGTTGTAACCCTCCTTGGTCTGTTTGGCGAATCCCCATCAGGAATGTCACAAGTCAAATCACGGGAGGCATTATCTTTCTTTTGATTGGGCTTCAAGAGAGGATGGGAAAGTT
>CAICTM010000643.1:0-55030 GCA_903772945.1 Seminavis robusta
AGCTACTTGTGGAAATCGTCCCTGACACTTACAAGCCCTTCCTTGTTGTCTATGAGAAGGGGAGTCCTATCCTCTACGTTGTGGTTCTGAAGGCACTTTATGGAATGTTCATTGCAAGTCTACTTTGGTACAAGTCATTCCGCAAGGATTTGGGGTCTATTGGTTTCGAATTAAACCCCTACGATCCTTGTTTCGCCAACAGGATGGTCAAAGGCAAGCAACAGACTAACCGTTTCCATGTCGACGATTTCATGTCCAGTGTATGATGGCCAAGTTGAATGATGATTTCCTGGTCTGGTGCAACGAGAAGTAGGGTACCTACGGTGCTGTCAAAGCAACCGGAGGACCCAAGCACGACTAACTAGGGATGACGATTGATTTTTCTGAAGGCGGGCAAGGAAGTCAAGATTGATATGATCGATTTATTTCAGTGCTGAGAGTTCCCTGTAAACTTTGTCATGTCCGTATCGTGTTCCCGAGGCAGGCCCCAGCTGCCTATTGTGTTTTGTCTCGGTTGATGCCTTGGTGACAGGTGACAATCTGGACCCTGAACGAAGATACCTTCCACACGAACACAGCCAAGCTACTCTTTGCCTGTAAGCTGCACGTCCAGTATGCAATCCCTGACTACCGTCCTTTGTACTCGAGTGAAACAGCCGAACCAGAACAATTGGGGCAAACTTCTCCAAGGCCTCAAGTTTATTCAACAGACTTGAAGACAAGCTCATCCTCCATGCTGACGACGTTCGCATTATTCGCTGGTGGGTGGATGCCAGTTTTGCTGTACACCCAGCTACCGTTCCCATACCGGAGAGTGCTCAGTTTCGGCCCCGGTGCCCCAATTGCTGTGTTCTAGCAACAGAAACTCAATGCCCGAGCAGTACCGACGCTGAACTCATTGGAGCCGACGATTGTTATGAGTCCTTTGTTGTGGCCAAGTTGTTTTTGGAAGCCCAGTGTCGATGTCCAGGAGAACATCCTTTACCAAAGCAACAAGAGTGCTTCATTCTCGCTGAGAATGGTAAGAGCAGCGCCGGTAAGCGTACTCGTGCTCTGAATGTGCGTTTCTTCTTTATTCACGACCAAGTGAAGCAGGGAATGTACGAGTGGTGTATTGTCCCACACAGGACATGCACGGGGACTTTCTCACGAAGCCCCTCCAAGGTGCCCTATTCCATGCGCATCGCGCTTTTATTATGGGGCATCCTCCTATTTAGTTTAGTTTTAATCGTTCCGTGGATCCATTAGGGACCACGGCAGGAGTGTGTTGGCCGGTCTAGATATTTAGCGGACCCGGATAAGAAAAAGACCGCACCGTCGTAGAATTTTAAGGAAACTGGCATTCTCAGAATCCAGATTTCAGAGCAACCTGGCAGAAAGATCATTCTTTCTGCTCAGCTCGCCCAAATCAACAAATTAACTTGATATTAGCCAGTAGCTACAGTGTTGCCTTATCCAACATTTACTATTGACTCGTGTATTAATCATCTAGTCCGGTTCGCATGTAAATTGATCATGCAAGGAACCAAGGGAGTTTTAGGTCTAAAGTGTTGCGGGGGTCCTTATATCCAATTCAATCACAAGAATTGCTATGCACCACCAGAAAATCCTCACTTTTTATTTACAGCTTAATCCAAAACCAAATTACTCCCCAATAAGCTGCAGTATTACTAGCAAATAACAACCGCGGAGTCTTACAGGACCGTCCGACGGTTTTCACTCAGGCTTTAAAAACGGGCACACTGACTCATAATCCTGGTTCTCATAAGGGGTTGTTTAAGGGGATGTTGAAGCTTTAAGGGGTTGTTTAAGGGGATGTTGAATGTTTAGGGGGTTGTTTTTAAGGGGTTGTTTATTTATGGGGATGTTCATTCGTGATAAGGGGTTGTTGTATGGCGTTTCAATGAAGGCTTAAGGGGTTGTTTCGAGGATATATGGGGATGTTGTTACGGGGTTGTTTATTTAAGGGGTTGTTTAAGGGGATGTTGAAGCTTTAAGGGGTTGTTTAAGGGGTTGTTTAAGGGGTTGTTTAAAAGATGTTGTCAATCCTGGCAATTTGAAGATTTTTAAATCCTGAATGAAAAGCGTCGGACGGTCCAGCTCAGCTCAGGGACATCTTTGGGGCTTACTCCCCAATTGCTTGCTCAATTGATTCAGGTGTGACATAGTAGTGTCTGGAGCCCTTCTCCTGCATCCATGGCCAAGGAAACTCCAGGTTAAGAATCTCCTTTGCTTTCTCCTTTTGAGTGGTGTCGACAGTCATATTGCATCACACCAGCTCAACTTGCACGGCTACTGCTATGCCTAACTAATATAATTTCGCCTCTTCTTTGCCTATAATCCCCCACATTTGCAACCTCCCACTCAAACAAAAAAAAATAACTTGCCATGGCATAGCTACCGGCGGTAGTTCGCATAACAGAACATAAAAGGATTGGTACAGAAAGTACAGCGGGACCGCCGTGCCGACATCAGCCCAACAGTACACTACCGCTGTAGAGCCGCTGTAGAGCCTCTGTAGAGGATTAGCCAATCAGAATCGTTCGATCTTTAGATGACGTCAGTCGTGCACGTCAGTCGTGCACATCGAAATCCTTTGGATGCTTGCTCCGTCTGGTCTTTCGAAAAAACACGAAAAAACACAAGGAGAGACACAGCGAGAGACTGATCGAGCTGACACAGAGATGCGAATTTGAGCCAGATAGTGAAGCAAGACAATAAAACCGAGGTCATCCCGTCCGTAATCAGTAGCCGCAGAGGTACTTCGCAGAGGTGTACTTACCGCATTCAGTAGCCGCAGATTCAGTAGCCGCAGAGGTACTTCGCAGAGGTACTCACTGCAGCCAAGGATATAGCCGCTTTCACCGAAGACGATGAGTGCGAGTACGAAAGAGGCGCCGGCTGGTATCGACCACTACATCCGGGACCTGTACTCCAGTGGACGGTTCCCCAAGGTGGACGACAACGGCATGGTGTTCTTGGCGGCTGTTGGCAAGACAGGACGTGCCTCTGTAAAAGCTAGGACTCCTCTAGTGGCGGGGAAATTGGATCGGCATCTGCAGAACCATTTCCCACAGGGAGCAGTCTACGGAGTCACATCCCCTGTTATGAGAGCGCTTGCAAGGAAGGACGAAGCTGCAGGCCAGGGCCAGTCCCAAATTACGAATTTCTTTGGGAACGGCATTGACAAAGGATGGAAGGCAACAGTCTCTAGCAGCCATGGAATTTGAGCTCCCGGCTCACACTCAAATTCTCTTCTTTATGCCTGAGATATTTGACCGCAGCATGCATCCTGGAAAAGCTTTCGAGGTACAAGTTCATGGACCCAGCAACAGGCAAAGAAGGACTCAAGACTCCATGCCCCCATTGTGGCACCAACAAGCATGTGTCTTTGGTTATCAGAAGTGGCCTCAAGCTAGGCCAACACAGAGCAATTGCTTCCTTCAGGGTGGGCCAGGGTCCTGGGAAAGTCCATCCCAAAGACAAAGTCGAAGATGCAGGAGGCTCTGCTGCAGTGCTTTGAGGGCAAGCCAGAAGACCATGTGTTCCACTCCCACTAGCTAGCTAGCTTGGTGGTTGGGCCCCAAGGGGCCCAATCTTTATGGTTCAGAGCCCCCTGCGGGGGCTCAACCTTTATAGTACTAGCTTAAAAAAATTTCCCGGTATGGTAAAAGGGTACCGGTACCTGGTACGCTGTACATTACATGTATGTCCATACCGGTACTGATACTGCCAGCAGCCCATAGCGTCGTTTGCTTGGTCGAGTCCTCTTTTGGCGGGACTGAAATAGCCGCTAAACTTTTTTGTTTCAGAAAGATTTAGAGGTCGTTTTGTTACTTAGCCCCGAGCGAGGCGCAACCGTCCCACCGCTCATTTTTTCCAACCACACCAACAACCGCACCGACCCATCTAAAAACCGACATCAAACCGAGCGGAAACACTCCAACTGCTTTGTCAACCTTTCGATTGATCATTCGAGTCCTTGGCTTGGAGACTTCAAACGAAAGTTGATTCTCTGATCTATCTTCTATCGGTATTTGTATCAACGCACTGAATTGTTGTTTCTTTCCTCGCTCAACCTGTACCAGACGATGTTTCGAAGAAGACCCAGAGAACCTCCATCAACCTTACATCTCCGTACGGGCGATGCACCAAGGAGGAGACAACCGATTGATCCACCCTCTTCCATACCAGAGCCTCGATCAGAGGCGCCCACGATTCAACTCACCAATAGGCAACTTGACATTCTACGTCAAAGGCAGGAAGGTCCGGAGAATCGCGGTCTTCACCGACTAGATCCCAGTGATGAATGCGCTCCACATGAGGCAGCTGCAACAAGAGAACGGGATGAAAACAATACAGAGCAGTTGGTTGTAGACGAAAATCAAGGGAGACCCACAGTTCCAAGAGAAGGAAATCGGCCTGTAGCCAAAGCGAAACTGCACCAAGAAGTGCCGCGAAGTACTGCCTCGGTTAGTGCCAAAGGAACATCTAGCGTCAAGTCAGAGAGACCATTCACAACTCGGTCCAACAAAGGAGTGTCAAGAAGTGTGGCCTTGGCATCCAAGAAGCTGAGCAAAGAAAGCAGATCTGGAGTTGGACGTAGTTCGGTGTTCCGAAAACGAAACACCAGTGACAATGATACCGTCGTTTCGGTCAGCAGTGTGAAGAGTGCAGCCACAGCTGCCAGTGGACGCACGCAATCTAGTGGCAAACCTGCCATGTCAGATCACGACAAGGCAGCTCTTCGCAAGCTTCTAGGGACGGGTTCAACTGAAAACAAACCATACAAATCGACTGCACCTGCTCCCAAGCCTTCGACTAAGACAACGCAGCCTCGTCTCCCAATTAGGAGTGTTGCCTCTGCCCCAGCCCCCGTACCATCCATGCCGGCTGTTCCCAATGAAAGGACCCTTCAGACCGAAAAGACTTCCACTGAAAGTGCTCCTGTAGCGGCGCCAGCACCTGCACCTTCTTTGTCTTCGTCAGGCAACGACCAGTTCGATCAGAAGGAATACTTGAGGAATCTTATCTCTTCTCGAGCGGCGGCCAACAAGCCGTCATCGGTGCCCAAGAAGGATCTACAGGTCTCTTCCGCTGCTTCAAAAAGTACATCGATGACAAAACAATCTACTGTTTTAAGTGATCGTGGAGAAGGCATTTCAATCCAAACTGAAAAAGTGAGGAAGACCGCGGAAGATAGCAGCAGCTGCGATCCCGTTTCAGAAATCTCTGCAAAGTCCAGTGCATCGGGTGCATCCTCGACCTCGTTTGATCAGAAAGCGATACTGCGAAAGGTACTGGCGAAGACAATGACAAAGAAGGGCAAAGACAAGCCCAAAAGGAAGTTAAGCCCCAAGAGCAAAGGAACAAAAAGCCCGAAGTTCGAGCAAGGTCGTATCGAGAATGCAGCAATGACCCTTTCACGCAAGGTCTTGTCAGATCAATCAAAAGCAGTTAGCCCAAAAGGGCCATCGAAAGGCTTGAAAGGATACGTTCGCAGCAAGATGGTTGGTTTGTCGAGAAAACCATCTCGAGCGACAGCAAAGCAAGCAGGAGAGTCAAGAGATGTGCATAATTCAAATCTCGCAAAGACTACTAGTTCCGACAGCGCTGATTCGGGGAGAGATGCTGCGGAACAGCAGGCTATCTCTCAAATTCCAAGTCTATCTAGTGACACCGGTGACGACGACAAAACGCGAACAACGGCTTCGTCGTCGAATGTGTCGGAAAGTACTCAACCCGCGCAAGAAACAGGCCTGAAGGTGCTGGAGACAGCGGAAACAATGGACACAGATGAATCATCTACCATCATGGGCAACTTGCAATCTGCATCCAGTGATTCTATGCAGTACTCTAGTGAAGAGGGGTGCGAAGACACTGCTCTGATCAATCAGAATGCGTTCAGAGCAATTGACAAGCTTTCACGCGCCCCTCTTGAGCGTAAACCGAAGTCGATGAACAGCATCGAAGAAAATGAAGATGGAGGCTCAAAGAGGAAACAACTCACACTGCCCGGCAAAGCGAAACATCGGGACCAAGGCTACAATGACTTTGTTAAAGCACTGCAAGCAGAGGCTTCTGGCGCACATTCCGAGGTACGTCCAGGTCAACATTGGTGGAACTTTTGCGCGGTTGAGGCAACCTGGCCTAAGTTTCTTTTCCTTTCTTTCTTCACAGCTTTGGTCTAGCTTTCAAGCAGTTATGACTGGGTCGCCTCGAAGAGCTGCCGTCCCGACATCCCAATTCAAGTTTGACCCAATGACAAAAGATATGCTTTCGGCCATGAATGCCCATTTGAAGAGGCTTGCAAGAGTTGAATGTGTGACAGCTACGCAGCTGGTCAATGACAAAAGACTTGCAAAAGAAGTAGCAGCTGGTTTGTCTGCTCCTCCTTCTGCGTCTTCTCTCAGTGTGTTAGCGGCGACGAACACACGGGTTGTGGATGAGGAACCGACCGCCAGTAAAAGTCTCAATCTAAAGCCAACAGCGGCCCGCAAATCTTGGGGCGTGAAGAAAGAGGTTCCTCTTCGACAAGGATTGCAAGTCACTGCGGAACAACCTGGCAGCGATGGAGCGAAAGAACACACAAGAACGACAGCCCCCGATATCCAAAAACCACCCCAGAATCATTCCTTTCATCGCAATCAACCAAGGGAATGCAATGCAGCAAAGGAGAAAGAAGATCATTGCGAGGCCATCCAAGACACTTCTTCTGAAGGGAATGCTGACAAGTCCCTTCAAACCAGATCTGTCATCGAGCCAAAGCATGCATTTCATACGTCGACCCACAAAACGAAACCCGATTCTGCCATACCACTGCCTGGATTGCTGAAAAAACCGACTCCTCCTCCTCCTTCTTCTTCATCCTCTGAAAAACATTCTTCAGAAGGGAAGACCACGGTAAAGCTATTGAAATCGAGACGGTCTAGTGAGCCCACTCAAAAGCTGTTGGCAGCAGCAAATAAGCCTGAAAGTGAAGCAACCGTTCCATGGTCAGGTGTCAGGCTTCGTGCTGTTTCCAATTCAGGCCCGCAGTCAACACTACAGGTGGAGAGTCAAAACGAGATCGAGCAAGGAGGTTCTCTTCCATCTCCCTGGGCAAATGTGAAACTTCGACATATCCAGGTAGAAGAGAAGGACAGCGCCGAGCTGGAGCAGGCAGAGCAGGATCAAATGCAAGAAAACGATTCCCTGATACCGGTAGTTGCCCAGGGAGCTGAGGTTCCATCCACGACATACACTAATTTAGGACAACCAGAGCCAGAATCAGATTGCAGCATCTTTTGCGACAAATCGAGCGATGCGGCTTCCCAGGCTGAACATGAACAGTACCAGCCAATTCATACGGCCGATTTGCCTGAAGCCGTCAGTAACGACGATGATGATGCCTCGACTTCTCGGCCGGCTCCTCAAGACAAACCGTGCCCCTTCAGAAAGTGTGATACTGGAACGACTGTCTCCGGTGAAGAAGAAGCCGAAGTTTCAGATGAGTCGGCTTTCGTCTTTGAATTGAAAGGCACAACTGCAGCTCCTGATCAAGATCAAGAACAGGTCGTAATCAGCAAGAGGTTGGTTAAGATGCTGCGATTGAAGCCTGACGAGTCCGGGACAACCGCCACATGGAGCCTTCCAAGAGACAAGATCAAAGCGCTCAAGCTGGATATGGAGTTTCAGCGCGTCAACTTGTTGCTTGTTGAGAGTAACGATTCGAAGGTGCTCTCGTTCAGAGACTCCGCCGATTGTCTCAAGTTTGCTAATGCTTTCTACGAGATGCCGAATCCCAACGAACACAATGATAGAACCTTGAAATCCAGGTCGACAGAAGATTCGCAAGACACTACTAGTACTGTAAGCCTCGTCGAGTCTCTGAGCCACGAGGAGCAGCAAGTTTTGGAAACATATCGTCAAGCCCGGCGTACGAAACCCGCTGTTGACGCCCTTCGAACAGCTGTAGACATGGCACCTGTTCAAGATGCTGCGCCGAAATCAGTAGGAATACCAAAAGGAGCTTCTTTCCTCAATGATATTCTGAAGCGGGGGGAGGACAACGATTCAGCGACGCATAATGTATCAGTAGGCACAAAGCGAGAGCCGTCATCATTGTTGGATAAGTGCAAGCTGCCACTCGCTGAGAAAGAATTGGAGGTTGCTGAATCTTACCAGAAGATGCTCAAGATGATGATCCCCCCTGAAGCCGTGAGGCATAAGATGGCAAAGGAGGGCGTTAGTCCCAAGATCGCTGCTTTTGTCTTGAGCGAAGCTGGTTTGCTTCCGCGCGACACCAGCTTCCCTGACGATTTTTCAGACTTTGAGCGGCAAGCAACCAAGATGTACAGGAGCATGGTCGAGCTGGACGCCCCCCTTGACGATGTGCGCCGTGAGATGGAAAAAGACAATGTCGACGAAAAGATCGTGTCGGCGGTCTTGAACGAGGACAAATCCTCCAAGAAGTCCAAGGCCGAGACAGGACCGAAACTCAGCGAAGCCGAAGAGGCAATTGCGAGTTCGTATCGCAAGATGCTGAAGATGATGATCCCAGAAGAAGCTGTGAGGCACAAAATGATGAAAGATGAAATCGAACCGAAAATCGTAGCTGCCGTACTGGGCAGTGACACGTCATCCAAGCCCTCCAAGCCACAGCTAACACCGGAAGAGGAACGCATTGCATCAAAGTACCAAAAGATGCTGAAGCTAAACGTACCTCCAGAGGGCGTACGACACAAGATGGAGAAAGAGGGGGTAGCAACCAAAATCATTAATGCACTCCTGGGTACCGGTACGCCGGGAAGTGATGCAAAAGCTGCAGCAGGCGGCTCCAAAGCCGCCAAGAGTAAGCTGGTGTCGCTTCATTGGACTCCTTTGTCCGGAGAGGAACTCGACAATAGCGTCTGGTGCGCAACGACAAAGCCAAAACGGAAGTCACAGCCCGCAAGGAGTGACATTTCAAAGCTAGTAGAACTTTTCCAGAAGAAGAGCACGGTGAAAGTTATGAAAGGCGCACCGAAGGACGGCAATGACGACAAGGGTGTTGGAAAAGCCAAGTTGCTCGATATCAACCGCGCGAACATAATCGCAATCAGTCTCAAAGCGTTCAAGGATTTCTCCTATGACGAGCTGGCCAGTATATTGCAAAACGTTGACCCACTGTGCAGACTTCGAGGTGAAAGGGTGCAGTTTGTTAGAGATCTCTTGCCGACTGCGGCCGAAATCAGCAACATCAAGCGCTACTATGGAAGCCCCGATCGTCTTGTCCCTGCGGAACTATGGTTTCAAAAGATTGTCCACATCAAACGGCTCGACGAAAAAGCACACGTTCTCCATGCGATGGAGGTGTTCGAGACAGAAGCTGCAGAAATCCAGAAGAGCATGCATCTGTTGACTCGGGTGTGTACACAAGTCATGGAGAGTGCAAGACTCCGTGAACTTCTTGACATGGTCCTTCAGATCGGAAACATTATGAACGAGGGAACGAGAACTGGTGGTGCCTCGGGCTTCAAGTTTGATTCACTTTTGAGGCTAACACAAACAAAGAGTGGCGATGGAAAGACCACGGTCTTGGATTACATGGTCACAATTTATGTTGCGAAGGGGCAGAAGCAAACGTTGAATCTGTTGGAGGACTTTCCAGACTGCCAAGCAGCCAGCCGTATGTTGATCTCGGACTTGATTGCAAACGTCAAGGAAATCGACGAGAAGCTGCAAAAGTGCAAGAAAGAGCACGAACTGCTCGTTTCTGAGACAGGTGGCCCCAGCATGCCCGCAGCGGCCGTGGCGAGTACTGCGAGTACTGGCCGTGTTCCAGTTGACTCACGCGTTCAGTCGTCTGCAATCTCGGCCAGAGCGAGTGAAACAGACGCAGGAAATGGAAATACCAAGTCAGTCCATGCCTCAGCATTGAGTGAACAACACTCCGCTGGACCACGAGGCAATGGCGACTCTGCCAAGAAGAGAAACGATCTGCAAAGCGGAATCAACAGATTGAGTGAGTTCCTGACAAAAGCCGACCAAACTTTTGCAAGTCTGAAGCGAGACTGCAGCAACGCTGTGGAGACGTGTAGAGAAATGTCGAAGTATTGCGGTGAGAGCGGCGGTGAGCGCTCCACAGACGGATTGCTTGGAATTCTCTGCAAGTTCGCCTCCAACCTTGAAGCTGCCGTGCAGAAGCATGAAAAAGTCATGGAAGCTGAAGCCAAGAAAGCGGCAAAACTGGCTGCAGCACCAACAGCAAAGACTCACAAGAAGCCCGGAGGTATTCAAGCTCATAAGGGGCTTTCCAAAAACAACAAGAACGCTCCTGATCGCTCGCTGACGAAGGGAACTTCAAAGTCTCAAAAGAAAGGGACAAAGGGTAAACAGGAGGACAAGCACGTGCAAAAGACTCAAGGAAAGGGGACGTCGCTGGTTCTGTTGGTGAATGAACTTTTGAAAGATGCGTCAGAACAAACAAAGCGAGACTTCTCACAAGGTGTCGTGTACACGAACCCTGATGACAAGCTGAAAGCCATTTATGAGCGAGAAACAAGAGGCGACCACCGCGGACGTCGCACGGTTGAAAGCGATATCATCTCGGCCATCAACAAGCGAAGGCAAAGTGGGGAAGGAGGAGAAAGTCAACTTGAGCGAGTCATTGACTGCATCAACAATTATTCCGCAACTAGTGGTCCTGTCGACGATGACACCTCCGACAGTACTACTAGTGACAATTCCGATAGTGATACGCTTGATGTTCACCCGACTGATAGATTCCAAGATCTGCAGAACAGATGGAAGGCCCTAAAGCAAACGGAAATTAGGAGAAGCTCTCTTCCTTTTCCTTCTCCCACTCCTTCAGAAACCCATCCTGGCACTGCTTTCCAGCCAATTGACTTCCGCACTTCAAGATAAAGTAGATTTTGTTTGTACTTTTTGTACTTTTTATTTAGTCAAATATGTCTTTACATCCTCATTCCAGAAGTTTCCGGCTACTCCATCTTCCACAACAGAAATGGCCTCTGTTGCTGCTGCAATGAAGACTGCTTCTGATACTGGTACCTCCTGCTTGTTTCCCTGGACGGAACCAATGATTTGGAGCACAATTTGCCGGGCAAAGGAAGCCTGTGCCCAACTGTTGAAGGTCCCAACCTTCCGACTTGTGCCGCCGTACCATACTTTCGCAGTCTGAGCGTGAATTGGGAGTGAGTACTATATTTGCACATGAATCCGGATCGTATTGTTTCCTTTCACTTACCAGTGCTATGTACATGTAAATCAGAACCAAATCGCGATTCTTGGCTAGTTTTGCAGCACTTGTGTATGCGTTCTTCTAAAGAGTTTGCATCCAATAAGTCGATCTTTGCATACATCTCTTGGAACTTGATTTGGTTTTTGGGAACATGTCTGTCCTTGGGACTGGGAAGGTCCACATAGTATGCCTCTCCTCCTGGGATTTGTCGCTGGACTCTTGATTTGGGTACATGACGGCCCTTTCTGCCATCCGCCTGCATTTGAGCAAGGCTGCGGGCATGAGCTCCAACTCTGTTTTCGTAGGCTGCAAGACCGCCCTTTCTGCCGACTTCACGCTCGAAACTGCTTGATTGCATCTTCATTGTGTTGGGGAGTAAATGCTAAGAAGCTTGACCTCCTCCGGGAGAAGATATGTGTGGGATTCAGAAGCTGGAACATAGATCTCTTCAGGGAGCAGCCCCAAGGAAGATTTGAATCTCCCTCACGTCGGTCGGAAACAATTTGGCAGCCGTATGCAGCATTGATGGGTCAGGATGTCAGGATCAGACGGCACGTTGGACATGTATTGGAGACGAGCCTTTTGAGGGTCCACAATGAAGGGATTGGGTTTTTCCGCCGTTCTACAACGACCGCGGTCAGCGCGATTTCCATTGGAAACAGCGACAGCGGCGAGCTTCTGAGGAGGGCCTTGGGCGGATAGTGTGCCTTCGTCTGCCTCATCCGCAGTTCTCTTTCGACTGCGTCCCTGTAACTCTTGTAGCTGTCCTGAAGCGGTGGTTGTTGTGGCTGTGCTTGTGGAAGACTTGAGGCTTGGTTAATTCTGAGAATTCACTTTTTGCAAAATCGGCGCAACAGATCGATGATAAAGCCTCGGTCGTGATCATGATTGCCGCGGAGGTTTCGTGTTTGCCACAATGTGAATGTACGTCGTATGCGTGTCTCGCACACGTCAAAGGTGACGCAATCTTCGTCCACTGCAGTACTAGAGTAATGCTTTTGAACAGTAGATCATGTAGAAATGACAAATAGTGTTTCAGAATGGTCATTCGCTAGTCCATGTCAATTGCAAATTGCAAACTCAGTTAATTAGCACGTGATCACGTGTAAGTCTCGCGGCGTTCATTTATTTGTTGTATTGAAGTGTTCGGCTCACGCAGCAAATTTCACGTCGACACGACCATTTGAAGCACATGAATCTCTTGGGCGGAACCTGAATTGCCCACAAAAAGAACTCTGGAAAGAACAAAAGGGAAGGAGTTCTGGATTGCGATAACAGCTGCGATAACTGAGTCAGCGAGCTGACGGGGTCGAGTCCTCAGTCATGATTGGCCACAACGAAAAGGCTGGGCGCTTAGTGGTACAAGCTAAACTGCCGGGGAGTTTCTTGATCACGTTGGAAGCTTGGCAAACCCGTGTATGCATACATGCATGCTGGCACTTCGTACAGAACACCGCTGGTCACTGCTTCCGATCTCAGGGAAAGGAGAAGCCATTGAATGAAAGACACCCCCGTTATGTTCACTATCTATGATCCGGTATGGCGAATATTCGGTTCCTGGCAAGAAGAAAAAAAAAAGGAGAAGGAGGGACAGACCTCCCTGGTGACGTTGCAGGTCCCTTCCTCTAAATACCCCATGTCCGATCTATAACTCTGTTTCTATTCTTCAGACGCAAATATTTAGTCACAAACTACTTTATCTGTACTCTTTGTCGCCCTCTTACAGGTGGGAACCAAATATTCTTGAGTCTTGATTGGGTTGATTGGCCGCCCCAAACTTTCCCACGAAACTTTAACCCTCAACACCCGGTGCAAAATCTGTCGAATGCGATAGTAGCTAGTATCGTGGAGTTACTTTTTCCACAAAAAACAGCGACAATGACAGGCCCTCCCTCCACAACAAACGATGCTCCACTCTCGCAATTCAACTCATCCCAACGCTCCTTCATCAAGAGCTACCGGTCTTCTATCGACAATGACCATCGGGCTTTCTTCAAGGCAAAAGACTGGAAGAATATCAGTCCCTCCGGCGGCAGGCACAACACCAACGTTCTCCATGGAGCATGTAAAAAGGTGAAGGCCTCTTCATTCTATGTCAAATCGTCCGCTGTGTGGGTTCCCCACCTACAGTTTGACAAGCATGTGCCAACGTGTCCACACTGCAAGAAGAACAGCTACGTTGATGTCCTGAAAGCCCGCTGGATCAACAATCCAAAAATCCTTTTTGGCATTTTTCGACACAAGTACCTGGACACCATGCTATACCCATGCAATTTGTGCGGCAGGAGATTCGCCGGATATAACAAGGACAGCATGAAGTTGGACTCTAGCGTTTATGGTTCCTATTTCAACTATTATCTTGGTCACGGGTATGCAGTGGATGATGAACTGTACAGTCAGATTGTCTTAGAAGCAGGAACCGAGTGCACTGCTTCCATTGCCAAGAGGCTCAAGCGTCTTGCGTACACGGCATACTACAATGATTTTGAGCTATATCTTACAGCGGTTGGAGCGGACAAGATTGACACACGCCCAAAGAAAAAAGCAAGGACAATGGATGATTACTACATTCTTACGCAGACACCAGATGCCCTGAAGCGACTACAATTTGTTAAGAACGTGAAGCAAACCAATTCAACACGAATCCGGCTGAATCTATCCTCAGCCAGGGGCAAAGCTACTGGAGATGTTCGATTCAAGGATATGCTTGGTGACAAGGCGGACAGAAACAAGTTCGGCAACAAGAATATTCTTTCTGGAGTTGGGAGTACAAAGTTGCGTCAGTTGATTGATATGAGTGTTAATTCGATGCAGGAACTCCTTGCTGTGGACCCGGACGACCATCCAAGACGACTGTCCAAGAAGATAAAGCACTGGCAGGAGAAGGTCAGGAATTATTACGCAAACCACAATGTGCGAGTGGAACAGCTGGAATCAGAACTCATCTTAGCCGAACTGGAAGAGCAACAAGCAATTGATGCAATCGCCGAGTATGTTGAAGAGCATGGGTTGCCTGGCCAAGAAACTGAGGAAGTTGACGATGGCGGAGCTGGTGGGGAGGAGAACCGGCCACCTCTGTTCTCCAAATTCACAGACAAGAAGGGTTACAATGGCCGTGTAATCTCCAAGCACATGATTGACTGTCTGGTTACTGTTGTTTTTGAACATCGCAAGGAGTACCAAGAGAGCAAGATGCAGGGCCTGACTGCTGAAATGTTGAAGATTGACTTCAATTACAAGCTTGCTTCCAAGATAAGAGTGTGGTCTGGTCCTGGAAAAAGCTTCTGCCCCTACCGCTGCATCATTACCATTCAGAATGAAGATGCACTCACAGTGTTTTGGAAAGCGCTGAAGTACACTGAGTCGTTCAGTGAAATTGAAGAAGACCTCATCAGACTTAATGAGAGATTGAAGCGCAACAAGAGGGCGCAGGAATACACATGGAGAAAGGAGGCTGCTCGCGACTTGGTTCCTGCTGGCCAAGAGCCACCGGCAGCACATGAGCCTGAACTGAAGGACGCTGTCAAAGTTGTCTATGTCGACAACTGCTGCCAGGTGCATGTCTCACTTAAGCGTATCTTTGGTTCTGAAGTGTTGATTCTCCTTGACGCCTTTCACTGGATGAAGCGATGGAATCAGTGCTTAAGAGATCCCAACTCTGCCATGGGTGGTGTCTTTCGTGGGCTTTTGAGCAGAGCTCTGTTTTGTGTTGAGCCACATGAGTATGAGCGAGCAAAGGATTTCCTCCAAGCCAAGAGGAACAGAGAGCCGACACACAAAGAAATCATGAGGGAAGCCAATTCGGTGATACCACCACCAGAGCAACTGCGAAAGAATGTGGAAGCTGTGCTAGAGTATCTTCGGCCAAGGACGCACAAACTGAAATGCTGTTGTCTACCACCGATGGAAACAACGACAATGAAAGTCAAACTCCAAGGCTGTTCTTGAAGAATGACAGAGCAACTCGTGACAAGATAAAACAGCTGTTCACCTATATTGACAAAGGATGTCTTTCTGACCCGGATTCGTCAGTGGTCAACGTGTTCCGGCACAATCCAGTTACTGGTAAGACTTATCTTGCCAGAGGAACCAACACCAATGAGCGAGACAACTTGGATTTGGCGCACAAAATCTTGGCTGCTACCCACATTGGTAAGTTGAATGGAATGGTGCTCCAGCCAGTTTCTGCATGTCACTCACAGTTCGATGTGTTGTTATTAAATATAGGTATTCACCGAGCTGACCGGTTAATGACAGGCTTTTTCGAAGAAAGAAATCAGATGAAGTCAGTGACAAGACTGGGGGAGGAGGATTATGGCATTGTTGAAACAGAACGCTTGCTGCTTCTTAACTCAATTGCCAAAAAGGTTGGCTATAGAGAGTCCGAGTTGCCCTTCAAGCGCATCTCAGCCCCTACAGTTGACCAGTTGGCTTCCAAGGAATTCATGGGATTTCAATACAAGGTGGATGAGCAACCGCCAGACTTAGAGGAAGAGGAAGAAGCCAGTGAGGACGATGTACGAGTTAGGGTAGAAGGCGTGTCAGAGGAAAGGAATGAGGCCACTGAAGATGACATTGAGCGGCATCTGCAGGATCTTGAACAGTCCGAGGAGATCCAGGAGGCTGATGCTTTAAATCGAAAGCTCATCCAAGAAGAACTAGCCAAGCTGCTTCCAGATAGCAATGGGCGACTCAGCACTATGGAGGCGTTCACCAACTTATGTAACAAGCAACCTTGGATCCCTTTTCGCTCCTTGAATTCTGCGACTCCAGCTTCCGCTTTGGACAGAGAGGAAGAACGCTTGTTTAATGTGGAGCATGTGAACTACAACTTACAGGGAAGAGGCAAGCCTAATTACAAGGCGTTTGAGCGCAACTGGAACAATGAGGTGGCTCGTCGATTTAGAGAGTGGAGCAAGGGAGATGACACCATTGTGCAGATAAACAGAAAGAGTCGACAGCAGTTGGAAGACTTCCTTAAGTCGATTCGCGAGAGTAGGAATTTGCAAGCTGCTGCTTCTACGGCAAATGATCCAACAAGAGCACAGCTGAATGCTGCTTTGAGAGAAACTCGCCAATCTTTGCAAGCACTTCCCATGCCACACAACACTGTTCCACCCATCTACACTCAACACAACAATGGCATCACTCCAATAGGCAATCCAAACACACAGAATACAGAGATAGTGCTGGGGCGTCTGCAAGGTGTACAAGAGAGGGTGATGCAACAGCTCAGGAATGTGGCGCCTTATGGAATTGCAGAACCAGTAGCAGCGCCAACAAGACCTCCAATGAGACCACCCAGAAGAGTCTTCAGGAGCAGGCGATTTTGTATGACTTGTGGCCACAAAAGAAGAGATCACCATGATGATGAGGGTTTGGCAAATACCTGCACAAGGAACTACTGTGGGAATTGCTGGCAACTAAAGGATTACCATGGACCTGGTGATGGCTTTGGTCCTACTTGCAGCAAACCAACACACAAGAACTCTGTTGAAAGAGACAATTGGTTTGACATCAAGGTATGTTTTTATTGATGTTACTGTTGACAGCTACTTGGATAACAAACAACAACAATCTTACAGCTGTTGCTTCCTCTTCTTTTCAGACATGAGACATATTCAAAGCATGGAGTAGGCATAAACTCCATTGTGTGCAGTGAGAGAAGCCCTGTGGATAATGTACTGCTGGCTACTGATGACCATTCCACTCAAGTTGTGTTTGTGCTTGCTCCAACACTCAGTGTTAAACCAATGAGTCCACTCTGTAAGTAAGAACTCTTTGGCTTCCCACTCCCACACACCAAACTGATTATAGAGAGCATCCCTCATAAGTGGTCTAACTATCATCCTGCACAACACTTTCTTTGTCATAGGATCTCCTTCCTCCACTACCAAAGCAAGCAGAGCAAGGACATCACTGTACCACTCAGAGCTCTGCCTCATTCTCCATCCAGTCATGGTCTCCAGAATCCAGGTCATATCAGGTGTCATGGGCACAGCTCTTTCTTCCATTATGAGTTTCTCAACCATGACACTAGGAAGGTACTTTACCTTTAGCACAAAGTACTGGCTGTACCTGTTTGCCCTGTCAGTTTCATCTACCAACAAAACATACTTGAGTTCATAGCTCTGCCTGGTCTTCCGAATCTCATTGAATGGGTAGCGACTGTTAACATCTAGCCATTCTTTAAAAGCAACACTAGCAGTATGCAACATGATGAAGTACTAGCTTTGCTGTAGTTGACTGTGTAGGAGAATCCAGTTCAATGACTTGACGACGACTGCAGAGGTACGAAATTGTGAGTAAGATAAAAATGAGGTCTTCAACGGTACTGTGCACCTCTGCGAATAAGTCTTCGCTCATTCTTTACATGTCTCACAAGACTCGATTTATCTAAGTGACATTTTTTAAATTTTGACTGTGTCGCTTACTGTAGAGTTAGCGAAGTCTTGTGAGCAAAAAACGTACTATACTTTGCCTGTAACCGCCATTCGCCCATACCTATGAGGTATGGCGAATATTCTCCGCTACATCAACCCCCAGAAACCAGAGGGCAATGGAAGGCGGCCAAGAAGCTCTCTCGACCACAGCCCCCTATCATATAAAAACACGGCGCGAGTGATGATGATGCAAGTGAAAAGTGAAGATGAAGAAATCGAAGAGGAGGAAGCAACAGGAGAAGGCCAGGAAGATAACGAAGAGCTGGATACTGATGAGGATGAAGAGAATATCAGCAAAAAGGTAGATTGCTTTTTGATTTTTATCATGAGTGTCTTTGTTTTCAAGTGCAGTTCCCGCTTTTAAAAGAAGCTGGCAAATTGAGTTTGTTGCGAACAGACCCACTCTCATAACCTCGGGTTTGTGAAGTAAAGACGGTCAAGCATTCGACGACTGACTACTAGTAGCTTTAGCAGATGATGTTAGACCTTCCTTCGGGGTTTAGGGTTTTTAGTTTTTTAGTACCTGTATGCTGCTTTGGCTCTTTATCTGTGATTCATCATTCGATTCAAGTATCAGTACAGCAACTGTACAAAAGGCAATGCGAGGGGACATGCAGCCTGCAAACTTGTACCAGGTACCTGGTAGCTTGTCGTAGACTAGCTACTAGCTAGCTAGCTAGTATCCTTTTCCTTTTTGTGGGTTGAGGCTTCGACAGCTCTTTCTTTTTAGCCAGAACGCTCCTTCTTTCGTTCCTTCAACGGCCTTGCAGGATTATTTCTGGCCAGTCAAAGTTGGCAACTGAAAGGCGTTCCTCACTCCGTCTTCGCCTTAATTAGGCAGGTTCACCGTAGAGGGAGAAAGTCCCTTCAAATCGTCATTAGATCGTAAAAATCTAAAAGCTAACCATTTTTACTTAATATAATGTCTCCCAAAGTTGTTCATCGAAAGGGCAAGAGCAGAATAGGAACATTCATTACTTAATGATGCCGACAAAACTATAGTTTTAAGTGTACTTTGAGTCCAGCTTGGCACTTGGCATCTCTCGTAATCGTGAAGATGCAACGATCAAGGCAGATCACTTGGTTGTGTGCTCTGTGTTTCTTTTGAGGCAAAAAAGACATTCTGATGTCCAACTTTGGCTCACAACTTCAATCTCTCATCTTTCCTGTGACACACCTGATCAGCTAGCCAGCTATTTTAGACACGATGACTTTCCTCGTTGACAACAGCATCAGCCAAGAGAGCTACAACACGATGATGATGGAACCAATCCTTGAAGCGCCGACTCTGCGTCGCTGTGCATCCGACGGTCTGATCCTTCGGACCAAGGCGGCGATCCAGCCAATGCCTCCTGCTCGCCGTCGCAAGAGCGAGTCCGATGCTCTGCCAGCCCGCAAGCGAAGAAGAGTCCGCATTCAATTAGAGCCACTTCAGGTAGTTGAAGGGCAAGGACAACTCCCCAACAAACAAATCTGCTGGTACTCCAAGGAAGACCTTGTCACTTCCCGTCGGACTGCCCGCAAACTTTCTCGCCAGGTCAACCCTGATCAGGTTTTGATGGAAACCTTTGACAAGGCATGGACGCCAGCTGCAGCTGAACATGACAACATGAATGAAAACAGCTCGCAACAGAATGACAGCAGCAGTGACATTACCAGTGCCGCTGTCAAGGTACTCAAGCACTCCAGTGCGTTCTGGAAACAGCGCGGTCTGGAGCGCTTGTCGAAGGGGCATTCCATCTCTCGTAGCATTCAAGTCTGCTCAGTGAAGTCGGCTGTCCTCTTGGAGCAATCTTGTCAATATCTGGAGGGCGTCAAAGATCCAGAGCGTCTGGCACTAGCCAGCCTCAAGACTTCCAGGCCTTCGCAGCAATTTGCACACATGCTGGCCATGGCAGACGCCGCCATGGCCGAACGCATTCATCAGGAACGAACAACCGCCGCACCAACCGCGTGAAGTGAATTGGGCACTTCACGCGTCAACCTACTATCAATCACAGCAAATATATATATATTATAGCGCTGCCACTCTGTAAACTCCTCTACTAGTCATCTTCCAAGTCGCTCCTACTTTAGCCTGCCGCCATTATGACCGTACTGTTGGATGCAACTGCTCAAATGAATGCTTGGCAGCCTGACCCTTGACAGCAATAGTTTATTTGATGTCGGAGTTGGCTCCTTTGCTCCTTGGCGTTTTTGCCCTCCCGTACACGGAAAGATTCACCTTCCGAAATTTCCCACGGCATTTCTGAAAGTCCTCACCAAAAAGGTCCCCATGTATCGCCATTTGTTCCTGCAGTATGCCATTTCAACTTGCCCTCGGCAAGCAAGCTAGTAGCGGGCAGCATGGACTAATTACCAAAATGATATCTCTGATGCGGCTATCACAACATCACAACCCTTCTCCAAAACCAATATTGGAGGCACTACAGCACGACTGTATCTAGGAGAGCTCCCACCATGATTGCTTTCGGAGGCATTTATCAGCGACCAGTGCAAACTCTGGCGAGGACGGAGGGACTCATCAGGACATCAGGACTCACATCAAAGGTTTTCATCCGTTGGTCCAATAATACTTTCGGTACCGTATCTCATGTCTCTCGTGATTGCATCCTAAGGTCGTTTTACTTATACCTTTGTATTAAGATTAAATATTTCACCAGAAAGGCCACCATGGAATGGCTCCCAAACAGGTGGCGGAGGAATGGCCCGGTACTGTATCGTACTAGCTAGTATCCACTTCAGAGTTCCTGGCTAGCTAGCTAAACCAAGTGCGAGTAGCAGACTTCGTCTTTCCTTCGACACAATTTTACTCTAGTAGAGCTACTAGTACCGGTACCATTCATTTGCCCAAGAGATTTTGCTTCAGTAAGCGGGAGTCCGGAAGCCACCCATCCAATGGTTCAATTGTAACTAAAACCAGATACCATTGGGAAACAGAATTGAATTGCTGATATGAATAGTTTCCATCACCAGTGCGTGCTAAAAGGGTGACAAAATAAAATCGTTTGTCACTTGTCACCCCGTCATCCCTGCCCTCTGCAGGGCTGGGGTCCATGAAATATCTTATAATAAGGGTACCAATCCAGTAGAATTTAGCGACGTCTTTTTAGTACCCACGTGCCCTCAACGTACAAGCAGGGGGGGCTCCTGTTAGACGCCCGCACTACTATTTCTTGCATAGCGGTGCGTTTACGTGGCGGGGACTGTAGCGGCCAGTCCACATGTGGTGTTTGAAGAAGAAAAATAAACCAATCACACGCATTCGAATCCTTGGTCTCGTCTCGTCGCGTCGTTGAAGCGGGGGAGGGTTGTACACCAACAATCCACTGAGAATAAAGTTAGTTGTTGGGACGAAAGAAACGGATATCAAGATCGTGTCTCCCACAACAATAGAGCAGTGGGAGGGAGGGGAGGCAAAGACAATCAGCCAAAGAAAAAAGGCGAACCCCACAAGTCGGATTTTGTCGAGTACATTCCGTACTGTACGCGAGGTTGTACTGTACCGGTGGGATTTGAGTGAATCGAACCATGTTTTCTTCCTTTGTACCGTCGGTGTTTCGTCGTCGGAGACGAGACGGAGGCTCTACAGATCATGGTGAAGACGGCAATGGCAGCCCCAAGAGCGGAAAGAGGACTTCCAAAGGACTTTTTCGAGTGGGCAAATCGTCCCACAAGAATCAGGAAGTGAGAGCCTCCACCGCCAAAATCCTCCACCACCAAGAAGAACACCCCTCTACCGGCGATGCTGCTGGTGGAGACCTTCACTCGGAAGCACGCAATCCCACTGCCATTTTGACAAAAGGCACCATGGAAGAAAGCGGTGTGGAAGTTGTCTTGCCTTGCGCCTCCCAGTGTTTGGATGAAACAGTAGGAGAAGATGAAGACAATGTGGAAATAGAGCTACTCCCGTCGTCTTCTTCTCCCACTACTACTGGTACTAGTGAAGAGTCTCCTGAGATTGAGGAGGATGATAAGGCGCCTTTCGTGATGGAAGCTGCCGAGGCAATGTCGCTAGATGAAGACACGTACTTGAATGGAGAAAGCACAGGGTGTACTACTGGAAGCATGACTACCAGCGACAATCTTCGACAAGACGACGACGACGACCACCGAAGCTACTTCTCGGCACAATCCAATCATAGCTCTGTGGGTTCACTGCATGTGGCCGAGCTAGTGTTGGGAGCTAGTAGTAGTAGTACTTCTTTGGGAGATGATGACGAATCATTGCTGTCTCCTTCACTGGAAGGAATCCCCATGTCAAGACCCTTGTCAACGCGAGACGATGACGAATATGAGGAGGAAATAGTGCGGCAGAAGACTCCAGAAGAAAAGAAGCCCAATCCACAAAAGCTGAACTGTCTCCCGTGGACAAATTGCGTTTGCGAAAACAACACATACGATGACAACCGCCTGTGGTTACCAGGCTGTCAAGGACAACAACGACAACAACATCCACAACCACCGATTCCAGCAATCCAAAGGATGGAAACGTCCGTTCTAGAAGCACTCGCAGACGGTAGTGGTAGTTATGAAGAATACAGAATCCCACTCTTGTCGACAAGCTCTACCTTTTTGAATCAAAACGACTACAACGACAATCCCCTACAGATGACAATGTCTCCACAATCCATTACACGTTCCAGATGCAAAGAGGACGACTGTAGCAGTTTAGAAAGGGATGCCATGCAGCAAGCAAGTGACACCCCCACCACCATGGATGTCGAGGAGGAGGACGAACTGTTTTATAGTGTACGGGATTGGGATGCGAGCACTCGCAGACGCGATCGCCCGCTCTTTGATGTACGTGAGCTCGTGCACTTGGGCAGTGACCACGGCAGGGAGGGTTCCCGTGCGACGCATGGGAGACGTTCGACGATCTACCACGATAGTCACTCGGGTGTCGTCGACGAATCCTTGTTTACATCGTGCAGGCAATTTGACATGGTGGTTGAAACAATGGAAGAAAGCTCGGAGCAGCAGCAACGTCTGCCCACCATCGATTCGGCTGTGGAAGACGAAATAATGTCGAGACAGAATTCTTTGCCGTCTCCCGCAGTGTCATCCATTCGCAGTTTGCTGGTGGGGAGCCTGCCAATGGATCCGCAGGACACACCCAGTGTTTCAATTCATGCATCCCATGTACATTCCTCAGATGATGACATCATAGAACCGAGTCCGTCGCCTTCCGTGTCCTGCAGTCGGAGCTTGGCAGTCGGAGAGATTCCAGACCGCAACAACAAGCAAGCCGACGGAGTTGTCATGCAAACGCAGACAAGGGTTACTCAAGTCAAGAGTGTCGAGGAACACGAGTATGGTCGATTTGCTCATGTCAAGAGTCAGGAAACGGCAGACGAGACTGATGTGGTGAAGGAAATGCAGGCACTAATTCGCGAAATAACAGATTGCAGCGACCACGCTTGGGGGAACAAAGAGAGTGAACTAATTTCACCCAAGACGAATGCAAGCTTTGAGTTTGACGTGGACGATTTTGTGGACACGGATATCTTGGTACACAGGTCGCCGATCAAGCACGGCATTGACTTCTCCCGATTAAACTCTGATGATTGCAATGAAATTGATGTTGATGATCTGCATGTAATGTCATCGTTGACATACCCTGACTATGGAGGGGGGCATCAAGGCGATGACTTGATGAAATATTCCCGGCATAATGATACAGAGATTGATGTTGATAACTGGGAGGAACCGGACATGTTAAAGGTCAATTCTGTCAAATGTGATGAAGTAGATCTTGACGCATTTGAGGAGATGCGAGCATTGATCAACGAGGTCAAGGTGATTCACAAGGTCATTGATGATGACGCTCGGCACGATCAAATTGGGAGCTGTGACGAGCGCTTGGACGCTGCTGTTGATGCGTTCGAGGAGCTAAGGTGTTTAATGCAGCAAGTGAAGAGTGCGGAACACCAAGAAGAAGAAATGCCTGGCAGCGCTAACGCTTGCGTCAAGCCACAGAAAGTCCACGACGAAGTTGCAACGAATGCCGAAGGGGCTACGGTCCCCGTGGTTTCACCAGAGCCCAACAAGGTTCGTTCTTTGGGTCGCAGTGATGATGGTAATCGAATGGTTGATGGCTGCAGCGCGAAGGATCAAAAGTTGACTGTCACTCCTGATTTGGGGAAGATCGAGTCGTATTCCGAGGAAGCAGAGTGTCAATCGTTGGGGTCGCACGCGGAAGTGAATCTGTCGGCTTTTCTGGAATTGATTGCAAAATACAAGGAGCACGATGTAAAACCTGACCGAGAAAGCGACCATGCGCCTCATGTAGCAACGGTTGATGAAGAATGCGCCGTGAAGGTTGAGGGAAGAGAATGTGCGAATTCGCGCCGAGATTTTGCAGGGCAGCAATTGGAGGCGGTTTCCCCAGACACCAACAGGAAGGGAGCAAAGAATGTTGCCGGTGGATTTTCGGAGCCCCTTGTATCAAGCCCAAGCCCATTCATAAGCCCCCAAAACATGACGCCCAAAGAAAAGAACCAGTTGTTAGTGCGAGAACTCAGGCACATCCAAATGCAAGGCGATCAACGAGACATGTTCCACTTCATACATGATGGGCATAGAAGTGAGTCTTGGCGCCAGCATGAAGAGGAATGGCAAGCTCAAGAAAGAGAAAGGCGTCTGTCCCTTCCAATCTTGCCACCTGCGTCGAGCAAATATGAGTTTGCGAATACATCAGATGATCATGCAAGAAGGCGCTTGACCATTAGGCCAAAAAGTTCACGAAATCTGGTGCGGGAGCTGAAATTCGTTCAAACTCAGGGAGACGAAATCATGAATTCAATCGATGACAAGGTGAAGTCGTGGCAGCAAGAGGAATCTAACCGTCAACTTCTCGAAGACGTGGACAAATCGCTCAGTTCTGCGTCCAGCTCTGCGTCCAGCAGTACGGACGCCATGGAAAGCCAGGAAACAGGGCCTGAACAAGTGACGGTAGTGGACGGAAACATGAACAAATCAAGGCAGAAAAGCGCACTGAGGACATCAGGAAACACTGAGAGCACGCACTCTGTCAGCGAGAGTGGCTCGGACCGGCGCATTGAAAGGGCGGATGCGAGTGTGACTATCCCCCAATGCGAAGGACAGAACCCTGTCACGCCCATCTCAGGTTATGGCCAATGGCATGCTCCGGCGGAAATGATTGCGGTTTTTGAAGACTTTGTCCGAACAGCAGTTGTCACTCCGGAACAAGCTGGAGCGAACAGTGACTGCGGAACCATTGAAATAACCGTTTACTCGTTCTTGAGGTCCCTCGCTTCAGATGAGGAAGAGTGGACGGTCAGCGATTGCCTCGAAGAAAAGGAAGACAGATTCGGATATTTCGATTTTGACAACCTCCACGACGAGGTCGAAGAAGAAGTTGAAGAACAGGGATCAGTTGGTGATGGTGTGAACGACAACGTCTCTGCAGTGAGCGACTTGACGTTGCCATCTATCAACAGTCACAAAGTTACGATAGCATCTCCTACTGAGCCAGAGCCACCTCTTCGCAAGGTCACATTCCCCAAGAAAGTTGCACCAAAACGCAGCTTACCTTTCCAGCAAGTCAGGCTGAAGAAGTCGTTTACAAACCCACCTCGTCTGCCTCAAATGAGGCAAGCCGCTCTTCTTCGAATGTACCGGCAACAGCTAAAGCACGTGGAGACTGTCGAGGAAGGCGGTAAATCTCACCATCAGGTCTCTGAAGCACCGTGGCAGAGAGTTGTACAGCGGTGCTTTAGTGATAAACCAACCCAGGGCAGCCACTCTGAACTGGCCAAATCCGAGGCAAATGAGAGCGACAATTGCACCAGTCGCATCCCCCGGAAGCCCTACAAAACTGATGCCAGTAAATGCATCCTCGATTTTGATTGGGATGAGTTAGACGAGCTGGTCGACGACGATAACGCATCTGGGAACCGTCACCCACCCGTGGGCCTCACCAATCGTAACAAGAAACGCACCGCTGGACACCTGGATTCACCAATGAGCCCATCGGATGTCGAGTTTCTCCCGCCTGCCGTTGTGACGAATCCATCTTTCTGTCCACCCACACCAAATTCGATCAGTAAGTCAAACTGTTACTATTCGAGTGTATCCGTCTCCTTCTTGGCGTCCACTCTACGAGAACAAACAATCTTGGATGTGATGGAAGAAGCTCTTCGGATTCTTCGGATTGGCGGCATACTGAATGTCCTTGACATGAACGGGGAGGTTATGGACAGGATCCGACGCCAGCCTCAGCTCGAGTTTTTGGTCTTTCAGAGAGCCACGGCGAAAGATCAGGAACGACACGAAACAAACACTTTTTCAATCCTGGAGAAAAGTGGGCTGCAAACAAAATTCGACATCAACGATTCTCGAATTTTTCACTGGACGGCAATCAAACGAGACCGAGCGTCGCTCAAGGCGGAACCTTTGACGCCAGCATCAATTGAATTCCGAGAAGTTTCAGGCCAGCAAAGCGGAGCTCTGAAAACGGAGACATTAGCTCTCGGTGGATTGGATCAGGGGTCTTCGCCTATTCAGAGCCCTCTCCATGTTGCTGATGAAGAACCTAAGATAAGAGCAGGATCTCTACCTTAACGTTGCACCGTGCAGCTTAGAGGAAAGATAGCAAGGGAAGACAGGGACAATGCGAACGAAGTATTGACGAGATTCTCCAAGGATGTGGCTCCACCAAGCAACAGAATGAGGCAGAGCACCTACACGTACATTGACTACATGTCACAATGGAAAGAATCCTACTGTACCTAAAAGAAAACAAGCAGAGCTTGCAGCAGTATCAAGGCGAGAGGAAGTAAAAGCAGCAACCTTTGCCGCAACCTCGAGCCGTACCTCCCGAGAGCCTATCTTGTCTCGGTTGGATAAGATTGCGAGCTGGTCTTGTACGGATTGTCAAGAAGATTGGGATGGGTCATGGGATTTGTATCAAGTAAGAGTAAAGAATAGAGTACCTTGTAGCAGTTTTGAAAGGCTTTCGTTTCTGTCGTAGACACTTTCTTTTGAACGCGTATTCCAGGTGCCGGTTTTGATAGATACCATTGCCTCTGGAGAAGTACGGTACAGTACGATACATAATTTTACTTTATAATAAATAACACTACTGGTACGAATACTGTCTTGACAAAACAAAAACTCTGCTGCAAAAGAGAGCCATCGTAGTAATACAACAACAACAACATAGATTCATTGTCACGTGCAAGCAGCTGGAAACGCAAGAAAACTGCAGGCATCTTCAGCCCGCTACAAAAACTTCCTGCGATCACTGATCACTCCAGCAACATCCGCTGGATTTTCCGTTGCCGATTGTTGGGATGATCAATGTTGGTTTGAGTTCCCTCGGAAAAGTCGATCAGGTAGGTCCATGGCTCGCAGTGGATTGCCAGCGGGCAAGAGGGGTCTCGTTCATAGGCAGCCTCGATCTGTGATTGATGAATCTCACCGAAGGGTTCCCAACTGCCATGATCTGCTTCATACATCCAAACGGCCGATGACGATGACGAAGGAGGCGGAAGTCCAGATTCAATGTCCTCGGGGGGCGCGACCAATCCACCCACGACGTCATTGGTCAGAGAGCCTTGGATGTCCTCCGGCAGTGGCAGCAATCCATCCATGATAATGCTGGTGGTGGCTGCAGTGGTCAGAGATCCCCCAACAGCAGCATCGCTGCCTTCGCTGCAGCTGATTGTAGTGGCTGTGCTGTCAAGCTCGCAAGTCACTTGTTGAACGGGCGCTCGTCGACGTCTCCTGTTGGAAGGGTGCAACCTTTCCTTTCGGTAGCGCACCAAATACTCTGGATAAGCGCGTCCGTTCTCGTACACCACATGGACACGGGTGCCATACTCAGAGTCGCCGATGCCGGTTACTGTGTCGTACTTGAGGCCATCTGTTCCTTCTACCGTGGGTGGGGCGACCAGCGACCGGCATGCCTCTGCCATGCCTTCGTTCTCGTCGTGATTCAACTCCGCCGACCTGCCCACGAGAAGTTTCACAAGGAACATCTCCCGTTCGGATTGCTCATGGAAACTGGCACTCTCGTCAGGTGCAGCCACGCCGGAAACTCGGTAACTGTAGCAATCTGCGTATCCTGCCCGTTCAGCAAAATAGATCCCCCGGCCATACATTCCTTGCTGGGCATAGTTGACCATGAATCCTTCTTGCATATCGTTGTAAATGACATCAGGATTCAAATAGCTTGTGCCGTGCCAGACATCCAATTCGGTCAAAGAATCGGAATCATTGATATCGACACCGTACTTGTTGGCTAACTGGTTTTTCCTGAACACATAATAACTTTCCAAAACAACAAAAGTAAGATACAGCAGAAATTACCCGACGACGAGTACACTGTGGCAGTCTTACCTCCAGATACCCACGTTTTGGACACGGTAGAGCGCCGTAATGTGACAGGTCTCGTCATTATTCATGGTTTCTCTCATCTTCTTTTGGACAGCCAGATACTCGGGAGATCTCACGGGAACAGGGACCAACCCGTGGTCATCAGTCCAATGAGGGGGCGTTGGTTGATCGAGGAGGCTGGCAATCTGGTGATAGAGTTTCCCCTTTCTCTGCTGTACGGCCTCTCCCTTGAAATCGATGCCTCGAAGCTCATCTTCCAGAAGTCTCACTTGTTCCTTCAAAGGCTGCTTCTTGTGCTTCTCCCGAATGTACAAGAAGGCTACAAGGCACAGCTTGAAGACGACCACCGCAAGTGTTGCGAGAAAAGCAACAGCCCAAACAGGCCACGGGATCGGGTAGTGCTCGGAGGGAATGTAATTGACGCATCCAATCTCAGCGTAACAGACCTTGCCATGGTCGATGTTCGCGACTCCAGGTACCACGGTGCCCAAAGAAATCCATCCAACCGACGGGTCATTACTCTGCAAGGATAAGACTTCAAAGCGAGGATTTGCCCAGTCCCCTTTCTCATCAAACTCGACCTGGCCGCTCACTCCGTGAAACTTCAAACCTCTCAGTTGTTCGACTACAGCAGTCCCGTTCCTACGTTGATGCAGCGGCGTTTTGGAAAGTGCCATGGAAAGAGCCAAGATACTATCCACTGTCCTATCCGCAGCCCAGTACGATAGACCGTCTGAGATCTCACGGTTGTGAAGACGTTGATCTTCCTGCAACCGCTTCACGTAATCCTGGTACACTGCTCCATTTAGGTCTCGGTAGGGCGCAATGCCAATGTATCCTGAAAGCAGAGTGGCAAAAGAAAAAAAATGAGGGTCTTGAAAGGTCCTTCCAGTACTTGGGACACACTGATCCTGGACCGACCTGGTACGCTGGGCATCCATGATACATCAGTTCCAGGAGGAGGAAACTGCCCAGTCCATGCGTTCACTCCCACCCAGATGGTGTCGGGCTGAAATCCAATCTCTTGTGCTTTCTGAAGGACAGGATAGCCGTGCTGATGGTGAGCGACTAGCACAATCACTTTTGAGTTGATGGCGGGTTTATCCACGGGAACGTTTCGCAGAACTTGCTCTACCGAGGCAGGGTCAACTTCCTCCGACCCTTCTATGATCTTTACCGTGCCAGTGTACGCAATCTCGCCGACAACATCGACCCCGAAGGATCTGCCTTCCCACGCGTTCTTCAAATAGGTCACAAGATCATTGGTGTATTCGTTGTCTTGATTTTCGATGCAAGAAGTCAATGGGTGAGCGTGACGACAAGGGTGCTCAAGCATCTCATGTTGTATTGCCACCTGCACTCACCCGTGTTTATAATGGATATCCTGTTCCAACCAAAGGATTGCAAGACAGTGATGAGGGCTCCAACCTCTCCTGACGCATCATCCGGGGAAACCAGCCTAGAGAAGAGGGAATATTCTTGCTTGTTGCTAAGAGCCGGTGTAGTCGCAGAGGGCGACACCACAGGTATTTCATCCAGAGATCCCAGGAAGGCCACATCCTTGGTTGGCCCCGAACAACGGCATCCCACAATCCCATGAGGAGGGGAGCCTTGTCGAGTGAATTCTAGGTAATTGCTAACGGCTTCCGATTGATCACAAGCAGCGTCGTAGGTATCATATCTCAGCTCGACACCGTCAAGGACGTCGTCGAACCAGCCATCTTCGTGGTTGTTTATTAGGCGAGCTGTGAAGTTAAAGAGCTCGGCAGCCCATGGAAATCCGGCATAGTCGTACAGGCCAGCAATGGTGACATGCACACCCTCTTCTTCCAGTGCTGACGAGTTACCCTCTGTTGCGTTGGGTGGCTGCGTAACAGGAACATGATATTCACTGACAGGAATTGAGCTTGTCATTTGGCCAGCAATGTTGACACGAATGTGCCGTGCAATTGCGGAATGGAGTCAAATGGATTCTTGTGTTGTTTTTATTTTTTATCGTTCTCTTGGTACTCTCCCATCCTTCTCGAGAACAAGACGACCATGCATGCACACCGACAATACTGTAGGAAACCGCAAGATTAATTTTGATCAGAATGCGGAACCCTGTCACAACTTCAGACAACCAAACCAGCAGTAAAAGCTGGAAGGCCCACAAGTAAGTAAGCACAAAGGAGACTTCAAGGAACTTCCCATGTTACAGGAAGATACCTGGTGGAATCCACTGCGATCCTGAGGGTCAACAGAAAGCCGGCAAGCCTGTCGAAATGCCACAATGTCGGGTCCACAGTCCATGGCTTCACCCCCTTGACACACCATGCCCAGAGATGATACGGTAGCACAAGGACACAACTATCATCGCTGAGCCTACCAAAGTATGAGAAAGGAATGAATGAAAACGCCGTCCCTCTTCTTCTAGCTTCCAAGCAGCTGAGTAGTAGAAGTGCACCGAGAATGGCATCGCATCAAGAACACTGTACGGTAAGATAAAGGCACGTTGCCCTGATCCTGGGAGGTTTCTCTCGCGCTTCCGCAGGCCATCAGGTACTGTAAAGGAAAGAATATGCTTCCCACTCTGTTCAGTTTCCAAGCAGCGTTACAGGTACTGTACCGTGCAAGTTTTGATTCCGACAGCTGCATTGACACCAAGATTTGTGCATTACCGTTGCATCATCCCTCCGTGTTCAGTCTACGAATGCTGTGATGCAAAAGCCACTGATCCAGCTGAGTCTTTGTATGAATCATGTCCAATGTTGCTGCATCCAACAATTGTCTAGACATGGGTTTGTTTCGCTGATTGCGTGTTGCAGCTACATTGAAGGATGCAATGTGCCGATCCATAAACTCTGTGCTTGGAGCAGTGCCAGTCACCAATTTCACCAGTAAAGGCAACGTTTCCGTGGACAATTGTTGGGTATCTCCCACCCAATCCATGACATTGTCCAATGACTCTGCAGCCTCGTGACAGTCTTGGTGTGTCACATTGTAGTAGTGACTGGGTCGAAAATAGGGTCGTTCCCCTCGTACGAGGTAGATGCATTGTGGATTCCATTGCAGCGTTTTCTGCAGATTTTCCAGCGTGGCTGGCATGGCCCGTCCAAACCGTTTGTCGCCAAAGACATGGAAAAAGTTGAAGAAGCTCACTGCAAAATCGACTGGATCTCGAAGTAGTGTAAAGGAGAAAAAGGGAACCTGATTGGCTTGTGCTTGGACTTTCCAGTTTTGTAGTATGGGTGCCAGTTCAAGCAGATTTGGTGTATTGCGTCCATGGAGTTCTACAAAAAGCGTCTTTGTTGTCATGTTCGCTCCCAGACGAAGAAGTCTCTCCTCTATTTTGGGTTGGACGCCTCTGAATTCTTGGAGAGTGTTGACGAGAACGTACTGGACGCTTGGGAATTTGCTACTGTTGCGAAAGTTGTCGCGGATGGTGGTGCCGCCTGTCTTTATGACATGGAAGAAGAAGATGACCCCACCAGCCGTAGTTTGGATTTCGTTTCGGGATTGAGAAAGACGGTTCGATTTGACTACAGGCTTGTTGCTTGTGACAACATGGCTGCTATCGGTTGTGTCGGTCACAGCCGCCCAGTCGCCAAATGTGCTGCTGACAAGAACAAGAAAGGTCACCAACGAGGTACCAACAAGGATTACAAAGATGGATCGAAGGCGCATCAAATGTGGTCATCACAGAATGGATGATACCGGTACTTGTTGGAGGCGACCTTTCTCCCTGGTACAAAATGGCAAAATAAACGGAATAATGGCAATAATAAACTTTGCTTAATCGGTGAACGTTAAACCGCAGAGAATGCTAGTTGAAAAACTGGCTCTGGCATTTGTGGGGCTGCGAGCAAAGTACTAGTACCTTGCTGCTGGTACCGTACGCCCAACTTTGGTGAGCAACTCCCATTTGATGTCTGGCCGTCACCTCTGACCCTTTACACTGTAAATAAGCATTTCAGGTCTCACAGCTGCCCCAGGTTGCTTGCGGACAAAGGTTTGACACACGGAACACAACGGAAAGGTGGCTCACGGCAAATTTGGGTTTTCGACGTCTCCCCGCTGTCACGCTTCTCTTCGATTGCCACCACAATCCAAACAAACAGAAAAATCTGAAGCTTCCGCTTTAGTGCACTCCATAACTTATATCATTTGCTAGAGCATCCATCAGATCAACAGACAAGATGGAATCCAGCATGAACAGATCACGTAGCAGCCGAAGAACCAGCAGCAGAGGTTTGGGTGATTCTAGCCACCACAGAAGCCGTAGGCGAGGTTCGAACCGATCACCATCACCCTTTCGAAGACATTCTGTGCGAATGGTCCCACCCCCGAGACCACGCTTTGGAATTGGGACCACCGCGCACATGCTCCCTACCAGCAGTCTGAGTCCAGCAAAGACTGTCTTTTCCAGTAAGCATCGTCTTATAAAACGAAACTTGCCATTCTATCAATCCAAGAATACCCTGCAAGTGGCCAATCAACATTCCGAGTTGCGCTTGTTTTCGTTGCTGTTCAATGATTGGTTCCATGTGGGCCTGCGGTTGAATTTGTGGTTATCACTTTTAACGCTACTCAGTGTCTGGACCATTGGTATTCTAGTTTTTGCAGGAATCTACATGAGAATTGATACAGATCGACTCGATGAAAATTGCGGTCTTGGAGCTCCTGGACAGCCAATTCAGTTGGGACCGGCATTTGCATTCTCGTTGGAGACTTGTACTACTGTAGGGTGAGTCAAACAGGCAGTGTGAAAGAGATCACAAGAATGATACACTCCATCTCTAATTGGTTTTCTTTCCTTCCCCAAGATATGGCCTGCCAAACGGAACCAATGCCTTCTTTGAAAATCAGTGCCCTGATATTGTTGTGGCCATTTACTTTCAAATGGTAAGTATTATCACATGAATGGGAGTTTGTATCAGGAGGTATCAACTGACTCTTTGTCGCTTTTCTCCCATCGGTTTAGGTCTGGAGTATGATGTTCAATGCATTCTTATTTGCATTTTTCTTTGCTAGAATTGCCAAGTCCGAATCACGTGGAATCCAAGTCATTTTTTCCAACAAGGCTATCTTCAGCAATCGGCCAGATGTCCCATATCCGTGCTTCTCATTTCGAGTTTTTGATGTCGACGGGACCTTCCCAGTGGTAGAAGCTCATGTCAGAATGTATGTTGTCACACAAAAGTCACCCATCCCCATTCCTCTTCGTATCGTTATCCCGAATGATGACTTTGGGTCCATGCTGATGCTCAGTCTTCCCAGTCAAGTTGTGCATGCTATGGATGCTTACAGCCCCATGGCGCCGCGGCCGAAAACCAGATGCCCTGCGTCGGCGACTGTGCCCAATGGTGGGTTGCACCTACGTCAAGTGGATGCTCTAACCAACAACCGTGACGACGTGATTTGTCCTGTCTGGTAAGTGTATCAAGCAAGACAGTGACACCATTGCTTGCGCGTTAACAAGTTTACCAACATGTGCTCACATTGCCTTGTCCCCGCAGTGCGGAATCCTATGGGACGGCCGAACGATTGATCAAGCACGGCAAATTCTGTTCTTTGACTGAAACTCATGACGAAATTCCCTTTCGAGGAAGTCACAGAGAGGTAGATTGGGACGATTGGTCCAGATTGCTCGAAAAGTCAACAACCTGGTCGATGCAGCAGCTGGAACAATTCTTTCGATCTGACATTTCAGAAGTATTGTGCATTGTAGAGGGCATTGATCCACTAGCCTCGGGTACCTTTCAGGCTATTCAGTCCTATCAAGTGGAAGACATCCACTTTGGCGAAGCCCACTTTGCGGATTGTGTTTGCTTGGATATCAACAAAAGCCTTGTTGTGGACCTGGACTTCTTTCACAAAATCACACCCTATGTACCAAAGGGGCCGGATTCTGATCGATCCCAAGGCGGTCAGTATGATGAATCGGACATTAGTATTGTGAGCGGTGTCGATAGCTTGAAGAGGACTCCATCGGATGTTGGAAAACTCCACGATTCTACTGCAGAGCTTGAGCTAGATTCTCCCGAAAAGGAGAATGGTCAGAAACCGCCTTGGATGAAACTCAATCTACGACACGTCCCAACACCCGAAAACGCAATAACCCCAGCAGAACCAAACGATGACGACAAGAAGGGCGACAAGGATTTGGAACCGCGTCAATTAGATTATGATGACAAACCCATAGAAGAACAAGTCCCATTCGGAGATTTGAAACCACGTTCTGGAGAAGAACAATCAGCGACGGCTCCGGCACGACCACCTATCGTCAAAGAAAACTCGATGAAAGACGGCTCGTTCCGATTGCCCGATCCCATTCCACAGGCGGATGTCGGACCAGCACGGCGGTTCACAGCTCCCTCAACGGACTATGAACGCCCTCCTCCATTGTTTACAGTTGACAGTGACCTGCAGGAGGACTATCAAACCGCCTCTGGGCGACAACCAAACAGTCGTTCTTCGATGCCCAACAACATGATGAACTCATTAATCACCGGAAAGTTTTGAGGACCCACATGCATCTGAAACTGCAGTAGCGTGTGATGTACAAGCGCAAGCCAGCTAAAAGAACAAAATATTATAGTCTTGGACAGTATGTCTAAACCTGCTAGAACCTTGTTTGGACAATCGAGTTCTTCTCAGTCTAAGAATGCTGTTACATCATTCAAAGTCCGTACGCCTCGGTACAATGCTTCGAACTAGCTGTTTATTTTAGGCCAAACAATTTCCTTCGCCACGACGTTGAAAGTGGGATTGGCCTGACTCTTTTACGGCAGTGCTTCGCTCACCCCTCAAGTCATTTTCAAGGCTCTATCTTTATGGTAGCTTTTAGTTTCATTCAAATGCTCTCATCCATGCTACTAGTAATGGTCGACACCTGTCTGTACATTTTGTTGTGCAAAGGATGTCGTGTGCGTTGGGCGATATCCCGTTCGATCAAACTCGCCGAGGGTTCAAGATGTCGAACATCAGAATCTTGCAGCAAACAATACTTGAGAGTGGTGTTTCCTTGGATGAGCTCTGTGTTGCTCGTCTTTTCGTTCAAGTTCCTGCTGCTCTTTACTCGTTGCTACGGCTACCTTGGAGGGAACCGCCCTTGTGGCAGATTTGCGAATAGACTTTGGTGGCGCCGTAGACGATGATACGCCCAGGACACTCTTGGCCCATTCGAACGTTCCAAAACCAATGGCCGAGAAAGCTCCACTAAACAGCATACGACTCCCAGCCCCCGAATACAAGCCAACGAATCCTTCCTGCTTGACAACCCAGAGAAAGCAACTCTTGACATCGAGAGGGCAAGTTCCAGTAGCGAGTCGAGTTTTCAATACATCAACGGGTGTCATGAGCCCGCTGGCTAAGACACCGGCTGCGGCCCCCGCCAAGAAGAATTTGGGTGATACTCCCTGCTGCTGTGTTTTACCTTTCTTTCCCTTTTGGAGTTGCTCTTGAGTGTACCAACGGTATCGAAACTCTTCGTACAGACTAAATCGCAACACGGCTGTAGGAATGTTTCGGATCAGGGTTGCTTTGTACCCAACGTATAATCCTCCCAATCCCTTTGTCGCCAGAATATCCATAACAACACCCACGACATTGCCCGACTGTCGAAATTGCAATTGTTGTTTGATAAGTTCTTTGGGAACGAAAACGGCCGAGCTCAGTATATTTCCTGACATTGCCGCCAATGAATGTACCAACAGTCGATTGGAAAAATTATTGGTACTTCTTTCGTCTTGTGGAAAGTACCGTGTCAAGACAGTTTTCATGGATTCATATGCCCCAAAATAGAGTGCCGAACTGGGAATGGCACCCAATGTTGCTGGGATGATTCCTCGATAAACATTTTGCAAATGCCAAGTCAATTTTCCTGCAGTGGTTCTGGAATAGGCGAGAGCTCCCAAAGCTTGAAAGACACTCTTGTAATCGCCAGGACTCGATTGTCGAAGTGTTTTGGCAGCATCCATGGGGTATAATGCGGCCGATCCAACGGCACCGGCAATACCTCCTGATAAGCCGACTTTAAGAAAATACCCAAATGAGTCTGGTCTCGCAATGGCGCCGCCTCGACTACTGATTGTTTTGGTGGTGCGAATGGACCTGGCTTTGGCCGAATAAGTCGTCATGGCATCGCTGGTAGAATGGTCATTTTTTGCAAACGAGTCACTGTGGACACTATGGCTGCTGTGGTTGTCAAGTGCAGATTGGGAATGCGGCCGTCTTGATCTCCGAGAAGTAAAGGAAGGCGTCTGCCAATTAGACGCCCTTGCAACTTGTCGAGTCGAAAATGTAGATGCCTCTGTGCTCGTCGAAACCCAGAAGAAGCATCCAACGAATATTGCTACCGCAAGCGGGATATTGAAGGCCCCACCTGAGAGCATTAGCCTTCTTCTCCTTCTCCCTTCGGCAGGCGTATCTTGAGCCCTCCTCCCGATCTTCAGCGGTCTATTCGAGTTCCTCATTTCGAAGTGGGTGCTATGGAAAGGCTGGGATTTGCAGTTCAAGAGTGCAATTCGCTTTAACACAATTAGATTATTCTCAACGCAAACCTCCATTGGCCATTGATTATCCCAGCATCTTTCTCGTTTGGAAGGCATTGGCAGCTGTTGGAGAAAGAACGGTCAGCATGTCAGCATCCCGCAAAAGACCAAACCAAAGATCCTTCTTTGGTTGAAGAGGGTTCGGGCCCTCTCAGTCGCGGAAGGGACAATCCCGTACCGTACGTTGCTGTTTTCTTGTGCTTGCTTACCGGTATGGACAGCGCATATCCCGGCTAAACACCAAGCTCTCTGGCTAGAGGTAGTCTGGGCCACATGTACAGTACATGTTACCATACTCTAATAAGGGCCTACCGTAACCTGGTCCAAGCAGCTGTGGCGCACCCATCTGATGGACCCACTGCAGAACCTAGACCAGCCCAACTTGATTCTTCAGAGACAACGCCAGGGCCCGCTGTTGAGGTGACTAGGGAGGAACCAGGTCCTAGTGCCTATCAGGCAACTCCAATCCTTGTATTGGGTCCTCTATCTAGGTCCTAGCACAGCTTCAATCAATTCAGCTAGATTAAAACAAAATTATGACTATTTCTCTGGGAATTCTCCAAATCCAATGGACCCTGTCCAGTCACCAATTCCTAGTCTTGTTTCATCTGTGACTCTTTCTCAACACACTCCTGTGCATCCATTGCTGTCGCCGCAGCTCGTAAAGCAACAGAGGCACCATCTGACAAGTTCAGAATGAACGCCCTGTGCTCGCGGAACTTTGTCCCTTGTAGAGGTTTGGTGAAGAAGTCTCCCTTCATGTCACCAGTCAGACAGTACTCGATACTCAACCCGCCATTCTTGATCCTGTCTGCTATGAAGAAGTACCGAATGTTGATGTGTCGTGTTCTTCGACCGCTTGACGCTCTACCATTCTTTGCTAGCAGCATTGTGCTCTGGTTGTCCTGATACAGTATGTTGTCACTCACCTCGTACCCTTGAGCCTCGAGGAAGTATTTCGTCCACAGGACTTGTGGCATGGCGTCGTCTACCCCAACTAGTGCTGCCTCTGTGGAACTCTTTGTATTCAACTTTTGTCGCGTCGACGAGGAATACACGCATCCCTTGCCTAATGACATGGTTGCCCCAGTGTGACTCCTCATGTCTTTGTGGACGGCGTAAGACGCATCCACCCACCATTTTATGACGTTCAGACTGTCTGCTTCCAGTGTCAATGCAAGGTGTGGGTTGTCACGTAGATACTTCACAACTCGTCCAAGCTTCTTGTAGTCGTCGCCATCTGGTCCTTTCACTCGTGTAGTCAGGAATGCCACGGCTTGCTGCAGATCCGGCCTCGCCCTCTTTGATATGAACAGTAGCTTTGCCACCATCGAATGGAAGTACTCGGAGTCCTCTTGGTTGAGCCTCACTGCATTTCCATCAATCTCGAATAAGTGCTCAGCCGCGGGAGTAGCTGCGGTACCAGCCATGTCTGCTCTTGCTTCCTCGACTATCTCATCTGCGTACTGGTCCATTCGGATCGACACCTTTCCTTCCACAGAGTAGTCGAGCGTCATGCCAAGGTACTCGTGTACCTTTCCTTGTGTGGTGGTCAACGGTGCCTCCTTTCCATATCTTTCATTCAGTGCTGCGAGTATCTTGTCCACAACTTTGGAGTCCACGTGGGATATCTTCAAATCGTCCACATGCCATAGTATTGTGCACTGCTTGCCGTCTATCACAGCATTGGCCACGCAGTCGTCATATGGGTTCCTCACGAAACCTTCTGCCTCGAGGAATCCAACAAGATCTTTCCAGAACAGCAATGCTGCCTGTAACGTCCCGTACAGTGCTTTCAGCAGCTTGACATAGATCACGGGCTTTCCTCTTTCATATGTGATGTATTTGTCGTACAGCTTGTTGTCGACCTTCGCTAGCAGGAGAGCGATAGGTCCAGTGAATCGCACATGGATCAATTCGTCCATGTCGGCCTGCATGAATGCTCCAGGAATATCAGTTGTTGCAACGTCTCTTCCTTCTGTGGCATCGATCACGCAGGATAAGAACAAAGATTCCGTCATCACGGTTGGAGAGCTCGTCTTGTGCTTCGATTTGTATATTCGCTGCTTCCTTCCGTCAGCACATCCACGTCCCTTGATCTTCCCACAGCGCTTCTTCTTGAGGAACATCAGATACTCTAATGATTTCCTTCTTTCCTCGGGAGTGAGCAACGTTGCCTTGACCGGGTGTCCAACCTTCCTGTCGTGCAGCTGCTGCATCTCCTTGATGACTGCCTCAGCTCCCGGCTGGCCGAAAACTTTCAAGCCCTTGTTCACGGAGTACTGTGTGTGGGCGACATGTTCCAGCAGAAATTGCGTCATCACCTGCTCCGTGGGAGTTCCTGCTTGCGACAGGATTTGCGTCATGATTGTGTGATCGCTCGGCTCTGCCAGCCACAGGTGCTTGCTGTATTCCCTTTGCTTTCGTTGCCTGAGACCCTGTCTGGTTCTTTCTCCGTATGTCTCATCCATGTCGTTCGGTGCCACTCCTGTGATCTTGGCTAGTTGTCGCGACGTGGAATCCACTCCTGTAGACCGTCCGCCTTGGGACTCATCGTCACTATTGTTGTTGTTCGGCTCATCAGCCTCAGTTTGTGGGTTATCGTCATCGATTCCCTGGTCGTATGCGGATTCGTCCTCTTCAGCCGACTCATCCTCATGGTTTATTGGTTGGTTGTTGGCGTTCGCTTCTGTTGCTTGTTGCGTGCCTGTATCGCTGTTGGATTCTTCATCTTCGTCTTCTTCTTCCCCTTCTTCAATGCTTTCAAGTGCACTTACTTCGTGTTGGTGCATGGGGTCCACTCCTGCGGGGAGTCCACCTAGTGACTCGTCGTCCGTGTAGTTGTTCTCGCTGTCTAGCGCGGGATTATAGTCAGGGTCCGCCATGGCGTCATCTGCTTGGTCACCATCGTGATCGTGGTCCATGATTTCGGTTGCGTCCCGCCACCCAAAAGTTAGTCCAGGGGCAGCCTTATCACGTGTGGCGAACGTGTGGATCTGAGTGATCACATCATGGGGCATGGGCAATTCGGTCCACCTCTTCCGATGGATCCGATGGCCGGTAGACAGACTGAGAAAGTAGTAGCTCCCTTGAGACCCGTTCGAAGGTCAAAGGGCGATGGCTCCGATGGTTCGGGAGCCCATTCCGTTATCATGTTCCTCATGGGTTTGGACGTAAGCTCCACATTCGAGGCTTGCAATGGGTTGCGTAGTCCACCTTGGCGCCGGTTACAATGGTGTGAGGGCTGATGGTGGCAGATGCCCCACGCTGTGGGGGAAACATGTTTAGCCACATTACGGCATTGGTCACCATTTCGATGATAAGTCGGTTCGGTAGGCGCTGGAAAGGCATGACATTCCACATGGCACGGACTCGCTCTTTGATAGTCCTAATGGATCGTTCGATTTCGGGAACGTGCTCATCTTCTGCCACCATCTCGAGGCCAATGTGCTTTGTTGCATCGTTCTCCAGCAGCAGTGCTCGTAGGGGTTCAAATTCCCCATCGGCGTGTATCTACTGCAAACGAAATCCTCTTCGCGTATACAACTGGTTGACCTTGCGAATTCAATCGGCAATGGTCGTGATTTGTCGGTTAGGCAGGTGCTGGATGGTGCCGAAACGAATACCATGCGAGAACGTGGCCAGGAATGGCACCTTATTCACGAACATGATATCCACTGCCAATGTGATAGCTTGGTGTCGCTCCAGGATTTCCGGTGGGAGCGGCATGATCACCGTTGTGTGCACTCCTGCAGACCGACGTACTGTCTTTCCCTTTAGAGAACCAAGGTTGGATCCGAATATGTCCTCTGCTGCCATGATGTCCTCGCGGGTAACCGGACAGTTGGGTAGCATGTTGTTGTCGACTATTTTGAGGTAGTCACGAAGGGATGGTCTGCCGATGATATTTTGTATCTTCCTGGCTAGCTCAGCTCTGCGATAATGCAATACACGGCTCTTAGCCTTATTCGCGACTCGATCCTAGATAGGGTCTGAGTTCGACTCATGACATAGTCCTTCGCGAATAGTCATTGGAGACAGAATTCTCAATGACCGCTCTAGTCATACTAGGTTGATGATGAAACATCGCTCTAGATATTTAGCCAGCGTGGAGTACTTCCACGCTACTAGATAAATGCTAGACGAATCTTCCACGCGTTCCGTTTTTGGATCGTGGAGTGAGTAGGATTGCTACCGCAACCTACTCTATCTCACTCTACAGTCTCCCGCGGGAGTTCAGATCTACGATCCTTTGATTGTGGATCTCTCTCGTTGATTAGTTTTTCATAGCTTTCTAATCCTCTCATAACTTTCATTCTCTCAAACTCAAAACACTCGAAAGATCTTTACACTAGCTTTTAGCGTAGTGCAATAAGCGTTAACGGAATAGTTAGAGCTTTTATCGTCTACAGTGTTAATCAGAGCGACCTGCTGGCCACTCCTGTGATCGTGACTGCCATCGGTTCCACTCCTGCGGACAGCACCGTCTTCCTGTGCGTCTGAATAAAATAGTCCGTTGTCCGATCGACGGAACGCTCGAGTTCCGCTCGCCTTGTGCACCAAAATGCAATACACGGCTCTTAGCCTTATTCGCGACTCGATCCTAGATAGGGTTTGAGTTCGACTCATGACTGAGTCTCTCGTGAATAGTCATTGAGACAGGGTTCTCAATGACCGCTCTAGTCATACTAGGTTGATGATGAAACATCGCTCTAGATATTTAGCCAGCGTGGAGTACTTCCACGCCACTAGATAAATGCTAGACGAATCTTCCACGCGTTCCGTTTTTGGATCGTGGAATGAGTAGGATTGCTACCGCAACCTACTCTATCACACTTTACAGTCTCCCGCGGGAGTTCAGATCTACGATCCTTTGGTTGTAGATCTCTCTCGTTGATTAGTTTTCATAGCTTTCTAATCCTCTCATAACTTTCATTCTCTCAAACTCAAAACACTCGAAAGATCTTTACACTAGCTTTTAGCGTAGTGCATTTTGTTAACAAACACAATAGCTTTCAGCTACCCTCAAACTATTCCTCACCATGAAGATTGCCAAAGACGCATACACCAGCTTCGAGTCTAAGCTGCGTGACAAACCAATCCTTCCTCTCATCGACCTCGATGATGAATGCGAAATCGACGATTCTCGCTCTACCACCTACAAACTTCGTACTATTCCAGCAGATGCTAACAGTGCCAAGTACACCTTCAAGGTCCAAATCATTAATGGATCTGAGACTCCACGTCAGACCATCAAGTGGGCTGGACGTATGGAGAAGGTCTTCGTCGGGCTTGCCATTGCTACGCCTGACGACAAACATAACCTCCTCAAGGAGATGACTTCTAGCTCTGCCAAGAGCAGTTACGAATCTAGCTGTGCAGGCCACCGTGAAATACGTTGGAATGCCTTGCGCCAGATTGCAGTCAACGCGATTCCTCCACGCGACATACGTGGCGGTGAAGACGAAGCCACTTTCCAAGCACGTTTCCAGGCTGCCTGGAACGGAGCAGCTCAGCCTGCTTTGGACGACGCTGACATTACGTTTGGCATAAATGCCTGTATCGAAGCGGTCTGTCCCTACAAGGCTCTTGAAAAGCAGAAACGCTTCATGCGCCGCAAGATGCGTAAGCCTGCTGTATGTCTACTCGGGCTTATGTCAACAACCTCAGGGATGAACACCGATGAACTTCCTCGTCTACCACCTTTTGGACCCAACCAAACGTTGAACATGACGAAGTCATTGACATTGTTTGTCATGGAATTCCACGCTCGTGGATGAAGAAGATGGACGAACACGACTTCGATCCTTTCTCAGCTCCTATCGGAGAAACCATTGGATTCTGCGAACGCATGGAATCCTCCGAAGACTTTGACAAGGGCGGTGATGCCAAGCAAGCTCCTACGAAGAAGAACAACAGCAAGAAGTACAGTCTACTCGCAACAACGACCACTCTTCCAAGAACGAAGAAAAATGGTGCGACTACCACGAGTCCAGCACTCACAACACTGCTGACTGCATGACTTTGAAGAAGCTCAAGGCCAAGTCTCAGTCCTCGTCTGACAACGATAACAAGCCAGCGTACAACAAGAACAAGACTTGGAAACGCAAGTCCGACGACGCCAAGACCTACACCAAGAAGGAACTCTCTGTCCTCATGAAGAAGGTTTCCAACGCTGCGGTCAAGCTGATCGCAAGAAGAAAAGCGAATGCAACCATGTTGCAAGCGCAAGTCTGACAACTCGACAACGAGGACGACTCCTCTGTGGATCCATCAACATGATGGACAAGAAAATGGCTGCTGTTGACAAGGCGCTTGCCGAATTCGACTTCAATCATTCGGATGGAGAGATCTCGTCTGAGATTAGGCCAGGATGATGATTCAACGGAACCATGTTCCGATTTCTCATACCTAAGTGATGAAGATATCTCACTAAATAGTAAACAAGATTTGTTTGCAACTAAGAAGTCTACGGCAAATTAGATAATTGCCTAGCAACTACTCACTAGACGCTGACGATCTGTTCAGCACGTTACTTCGTCCATGGCCAACAACTCAACGTCGCAAGACAAGAGACCTCGAAACTATCGTCTATGTTAGATTTAACAGACGAGAGAAAGGGAAACAAAACCCGTTACACTCTTGTGCTTACTGGATACAGGAGCATCCGGAACTTTATTACTCAAATCATGCTAAGAGTTTACTCAGGAAGAATCATGGGGGCGTCCAACATTACGGACTGCTTCTATGAAGGAATCGAAACCCCGCACGAAGTGTAAGGGCACACTCGTGATTCCTGAGTTCCGATGATAGAATTATCGAATGGAATTACACGTCACCAAGAACTTGGGGGCGCAAGATTTGATCATAAGTCATGACACTCTCGCGACCTAAGAATCAAGTTTGATTTCATACATGTCATTGGGGTGGAACGCGCATTTTTCCCTGCGAAAGATGGCAATAACAATAAAAGGAGAACTTCTCCATTCCCGATCCTGCAGCTGTCAGCGACACTGTAGACAGTCTCGAGAAGACTCTTGATACAATATACGAACAAATAGACTTTAAGGCAGATGTGCCAGAGTCGAAAACCGTTAAATAAGGAAGAGCAAGAACTGCCTCATCTTTTCAACCAAGTGCTTCGACCCAGTCGAGGATACTTCGGGAAGTTGCGAATGGACGACTACGAGGTAGAACTTCGTCCCGACGCTAAATCCTATTATACTAGGGCTCACCTACTCCACGGGTCCATACCAACTCTCTTAAAAGGAGGTTGAACGTCTCTGCGAGGAAGAGTACTCAAGAAGGTGAAGTTCCGAGTGGGCGGCACCAACTTTTATCATTCCAAGAAAGAGGGATCTGTACGATTCATCTCTGATTTCCAGGAACGGACAAAAGGATAAGCGGAAGCCTTATCCTATCCCAAAAATACAGGACATGCTCTGAACCAGATGGATCAAGTGCGCTACAGTCTAGACCTGAACACGGGACACTACACATCGAGCTGTCACCCACTCGAAGCAACACTAGCATGCATGCATCCTCCCGAAGGGAAAGCACGAGTACCAGAGGTTGCCAATGGGCCTATGTAATAGTCCCGACATCTTCCAAAGGAAGATGAAAACACGCCTGCATGACTTAGAAAATGTCCGTGCATACATTGATGATCAACTCATCCTAAGGACGTCGATCTCGCAGATCGCGTTGAATAGTAGATGACCATTTCCAAAAGACTCCAAGAAGTCGGGATTGAAATCAACACTACCAAGGCCTTCCTCGAAAAGGAAGAACTGGAGTATCTAGACAATTGGACTTCTCGAGAAGGAAGCCAACCCTTACCAAAAAAAGACAATAGATGCATCCAGCTATCGCTCTTCCCACCAACAGGAAGGAACTTCGTAGATTCATTGGACCAATGAACTACAAGGGCTGCTCCAAGACAGCAGACGGAGTAACCATCGTTCTGAAACAGACGTGGTTACCCATATCCATGACCGGTCGTCATGGACAGAGAACGTGAGTCCCCGAGAGGTCGAGAAGGCTCTCCGGGATGAACATGGCTTCGTGCAAGTTCACGCGCGTCAATCATTAAGGAACGTCGCCAACGACATATCCAGAAAAACACCGATAAGGAGAACACGGCACGTGTCCCTCATCAACACCATGTCAACGATACTATGATGATTCATCAGTATCAGAACCGTTGTAGGTCAGCCCACGCACAAAGGTCCTTAGGCCGTCTCTACCAAGCGACTAAAGTAGGGACTAAAGGAATCTTTAGGTGGTTGTTTAGTTCAAGATTTAGTCATTATCCTTTAGTAATGGTGGTGTCTACCACCAGATGACTAAATCTGGGACTAAACAATTTAGTCAAGTTTTTAGTCAAAACGTGGTGTCTACCCGGCCACTAAACAAATGACTAAACGTAACACTACTGGACTTAAAGGACTCAAAAAGATTTAACAGTGATCACTTGGTGGGCTACCAATATTCTATCAGCATGGTGATTTAAAGGACTCAAACAAAAGACTTAATAGAAGATTAGATTATTTTTTTTGAGATAACAAAGACTCAAAACAAACCATTGCAATGCACCTCTCCTCTGTCGTTTGCACCTCTACTATATTACTCCTCGTTCGATCGTTCGATCCACCTCTTCTATCGCCATACTCTATCGGCATCTCTCTTCGATCGTTCTCGTTCGATCGGTGTTGCACCTCTACTATCGCCGATACTCCTCTTGGATCGTTCGATCGGTTTCACCTCTACTATCGGCTGATACTCCTCTTGGATCGTTCGATTGGTTGCACCTCTACTCTATCAGCTCTGTCGCGATGCTCTGATAGTGAGGCTGTGAGGCTGTAATCCTGTTGGAATTTGTAATCCTGTTGGAATTTGTTATCCAACTCGGTGGCATGCAGTCGTATTGTTTCCTGTTGGATTTGCTGTTCTTAAACAAGCTTTAGTCCGTTATGCTCGCTCACCGACTAACGGGAGGCTGGTTAGTCGGTGAACGAACTTTGTGACTAAAGCCTTTAGTCCGTGGGACGTTTAGTCGCTTGGGTAGACACCACCCCCAGAGACTAAACTATTGACTAAACTACGAAATATGGCTTAGTCGCTACTTTAGTCGCTTGGTAGAGAGCGGCCTTACCACACAGACCGAGTCAATAACAATGGCACTGTACGGCTCCGACATACTACCGCAGTAGCGGCACAGTCTACCAGACTTGGAACATAAGGTATTTACACCCATACAAGGCCTGATCCCCTTGTAGGATTGCCATCGTGCGACGCACATGTCTACATCCAATCTCCGGAGAGTGCCCCGCACTTTAATTCATATGTTCTCCTGTCCGACTGATGTCGTGCCTTCCGTGACCCTTGTCAGGGGGCGAATGCAATACACGGCTCTTAGCCTTATTCGCGACTCGATCCTAGATAGGGTTTGAGTTCGACTCATGACTGAGTCTCTCGTGAATAGTCATTGAGACAGGGTTCTCAATGACCGCTCTAGTCATACTAGGTTGATGATGAAACATCGCTCTAGATATTTAGCCAGCGTGGAGTACTTCCACGCCACTAGATAAATGCTAGACGAATCTTCCACGCGTTCCGTTTTTGGATCGTGGAATGAGTAGGATTGCTACCGCAACCTACTCTATCACACTTTACAGTCTCCCGCGGGAGTTCAGATCTACGATCCTTTGGGTGTAGATCTCTCTCGTTGATTAGTTTTCATAGCTTTCTAATCCTCTCATAACTTTCATTCTCTCAAACTCAAAACACTCGAAAGATCTTTACACTAGCTTTTAGCGTAGTGCAAAAAACTCTCCTGTTGTGGGCTGGTACGTGATGGGAAAATGCTCCTCGACTCTAGCAAAAGAGAGGATGTTCGCCACCCCGTCAGGCATGTACCAGACCGGCTCGGGAAATCCTGGAAGGTCCCCGATGAGGTCTGTCGTAGCCACGCCAGCATTGCACTGCACCTTGACCCTTCCATGGCCCTTCCGAATATTTCTGAGCATCTTCTTGTTGCAGAAAATATTCACTGTGCTGCAGTTGTCGAGTAAGATCCATGTGCGAGGGATTCGGCTTTTATTGTTGAATAACACCGTGCTGACCAGGAAGGAAAAATCCGACAGTTCTCCTTCCTCGTACGCGTTCATCAGCATCTGCACGGCACCTTCAGCCTCACTCTCGCCTCTGGACGGGCATTTGTTGGAATAGTGGCCATGTTTGTTGCAGGCGTGACATTCGACGTGTGCAAACGTCTTTCCGTTCGTGCCAGCCACCAATTCCTCACCGTCCGACGTGAACGCCACTTCCGTAGCCATTCCGGCGGCATGTGATGATTGTTGCCGATTACGGCTCCTCTTCGGATGGTACGCATCCAATCGTGCGTATGCGTCATCAAGCGTCTTCGAGTAGTTGTTCTCGCCCCTTGTGTAATCGTTCTCGAGGTCGATGGATAGGTCCGCATATCGTTCCTCATCTGCTCCCGAGAGGAACATGACGCTCAGCGTCCTGTCACGCACGATAGCCACTGCCGCCGCCATTTCTGCGGCCGTAGCGGAGTCAATTGTTGTTCCCGTGGGCAGCGCAGCCTGGATCAACGTCGTTTCGTACCCGAAGCTCCCACCGTTGTGTTCTGTTGCTTCGACCTTCTGCTTGAAAAGCCTGTAGTACTCCCCGACAGTCAGCTTTCCCTGTCGGAAGTTGATCACTCGTCGTTTGCTCTCCAGTATGGCCAGCGGTTGATATTTCCTGGTTTGGAACTGTAGCATCACGGTGCGCACTCCTTGCAGTAGTCCAATGACATCCGCTTCGGCGCTCAGCTTGTCGAAGCTCGTGCTGCTCTTCACCTTTGTTCGTATATTGTCACTGCATTGGCCCCAGATGAGGGAGAAAGCATTCTGCCGGTTCTCTTTTAGCTTGTCGCGTCCTTTCACGAATGCCGACACTTCCTGTTTGAAGATTTCCTTGTCGACTTCGTCTGTTGAGACCGTTCCGTCTGCATTGGTTGCCATTGCCGGTTTTGGGATTTCCTGGGTCCTCAGGGACTCAATCTCGAGTTTTGTGTAGTTGCCTTTTGTGTAGGTACGCCCTACAAACTCGGCAATCTCCATTGTCGTGTCATAGAAAGCTGCAGCCGTTGCTGAGGGAGTGGACAGGTCATACACATGGCCTTCCAGCGTGGTGGACCTGCCTGCAAACTTCTTTGCGGCTGCGGTGGGGGCACCCTGCCTCCGGCCTCCAAATCGGCCCCTACCACCACGTCCACCTCTGCCCCTGCCACCACTCCTTCCTCCAGAGTTGCTGGTGATGCCGGACATGCTCTCACTTGTGGTTCCCGAGGATCCCGCTGCTGCGGAGCCCCCGGCACCGGAATCACTGGCGCTCATAGCTGCCGATGACCGGTCTAGGTTAGCTCTATCGCTTCTGTCTCAGTAATTTTGTTTTAATGTTGAGGTGACTAGGGAGGAACCAGGTCCTAGTGCCTATCAGGCAACTCCAATCCTTGTATTGGGTCCTCTATCTAGGTCCTAGCACAGCTTCAATCAATTCAGCTAGATTAAAACAAAATTATGACTATTTCTCTGGGAATTCTCCAAATCCAATGGACCCTGTCCAGTCACCAATTCCTAGTCTTGTTTCATCTGTGACTCTTTCTCAACACCCACTACTGAACCTTTCAAATAATGCCATATCCTGGCTAAACACACAGTCCTGCTACTGTCCTAACTCCAGAGCCTTCCATGGTACCGGTACCGGTACATCACTGAATTAGGATACTAAGTGGTGCACCAGCTAGTACTACTAGTCTAGATGTACAGAGGTGTTTATAAAGTGCAGGTTGCTCCAACCCAAATTAATCGATACACAGATTGTTGACAAAATCGAAGCGTGATGATGACGACGCACATTGCAACACCAACTTCCCGGCCAAGAATTGAATCCCTCACCCCGACTTCTCCCGACCATCTCCTTGTTTGTTGTGAACTGGCATTGCTCCCTTCATGACTGCGGCACAGTATGGTACCGCCACCGTTGCTACCCGTCGCTTGGACACCTTCGAAATGTGAAAGCCTCATATTCACTAATGTCTTCAGTGGACCCCACAGAATAGACAGAATTAGAGTGTGATTTGCAGAGTGCTTTCCGCAGCCTTCGCTCGTTCAGTTTTCGCGACGTAATGTTTTGAAGTCGTTGAATGATTTCGTTGACCACATCTTCCTCAAACTCCACGACAAAGCTTGATTTGTTGTTGGCACTTCTACTGGCCTTCTTTTTGGGATCAATTACATGCAGCAGCCTCTCGGATTCTTGCAGTTGCTATAGCAAAACCCCGCTCCAGTGAGAGGGAACCTGTTTCGTACGTCGACAACACCGGTCCACATTGAAATTTAAGTTGATAGTGCTTACCATAGTTTCTCTCGTGATTTCCCCGTTCTCTCTCACGAGTTGCCGAACTTGCTTCATACTGCATCCCTGTTGGGTGACTATGGAAATCAACTTTCTTTCGGCAGCCTTCAGACTTTCGAAAGACAGAGAAACCAATGGATGTTAAGATTTTTCACTGTCATGCAAGCAAGCATTGCGACTACTAGTACCACCAATGAACTTTATACATACCGCTTCAAATCAATCTCGAGTTGATCATGTTCAAGTTGTAGCTCTTGATTCTGGTCTCGCAACCGACTCACTTTCGCAAACAACCGAGCATAATCTTCATTAAAGTCTATAAATTGAATGAAAACGAAACTGGTTAGCTGGGTATGCTGTGTGGGGTTTGTCCGATGGGTATTCGATGCCAATGTTCGGTCTACCGGTACTCACAGGGCGCCTTGTTGAGTTGCCTCCGTTGCCATACGACGTAAGGTGCCGTCACCAATGGCGTGACGAATGCCAATTTGATGACAAAGTTGTCGGAATATACCACCATGTTCAACAAAGCGAATCCGACGGTGAGACAGGCAATGACACAGCATGCCACTGTCCAATAATGGTTGACTTGTTCGGCTCGTTCTCGTCGCTGTTGTGCTTGCAGTGCCGACATTAACTTTTTGCTTTTCTTCTTGGGTGGTGGGGTCACGCGTATTGCGGCCAGCAACAATGAATCGTTCGTTGCGGTGGTGGCGGCTGGACTGGGCAACCGCTCCGAAGAAATGTCAAATCCTTTGCCAAAGTCTGGATGAGAGGGGGCTTCTCGTGAAGCTGCCCATCCCACAGTCAACTCTGGGTCGAGATCAAAACTGTACGGCATCCTTGCTCAAAAAAAGGTTTGGCAACGAAAGGAATCGGCTGTAGGCTGTTCCTACTCCTCGCCGCCCCATTACATGTACAATCAAGATGATGACGACGAGATGCTCTTCAGTTCATGCTGGGCGTGCTTTCCTTTCTTAGATGGAAGGAGTGGAAGAGTGAAGCAAGTGAAGTCATCTCCCACCTCAACTGTCAAGCCCAGCACCACACTGGGCGACGGGTGTTGCTGGATATAATCCACTTACAAGTGAGGTGCTCTCTCTTTCTTCTTGCAACGGCTGTGGCATCATTCTCACAGGTATTTTTCCCACGACTGAGTGCCAAGAAAGATCTCACACACCGCCACTGGTACCAGGTACCACGTACTGACACCTCCCTGTTCCAATATGGGCCTCCACAATCAAGGATCTTCGAAAGAACGTCCACAACTGCCAACAGAGATCCACAGTTACAAGACAAAGAGACCAAGGAGAGAGCCAGTACAGTACTGAAGCATTTTGATTTCCTCTTTCCACCATGACACTGGATGCTGCCGAGTTCAAGTGGCCTATTATCGCCACGTTGCTTCATGCATTGCAGTACATTCGATCCTTGAATCGACAGACCAAGACAAAGTACCGCCTGACGAAACAATTCCAAAAGGAGAACAAAGACAAACCCTTCGATCGGTACAACAGCAATCACCCAGAAATGCTGGCTGCCGATCGCGCCTTTCTCAATTTTCAAGAGCAATCCATACCTTTCTTGACTGCTTTGTGGCTCCAGGCGGTGTTTGTGAATCCAAACAAGGCGGGGAAGCTTGGCGTTTTTTGGGTGCTGTTGCGCATGGTATATCCGACCCTGTTAGGGAAACAGCTCGAAAACGTAAACCCCAAACGAGTGGCTTTGGTGACCTTTCCCTGCTATATGATCCTATATTACATGCTGGGAGATGTGCTCAGGGCAGGGCTGCAGTGGCAATCAGGATTTTTCATGTTTTTCTTTATGATAGGATTCCCAATGCTGGCCTATAACTTGGCGTAGAAATTAATATGCAAGAGCTCAATTGCAAATGGATTTATTCCCAAAATGTGGTCGGGATGGGAGAACTTCTTTTTTGAGTCGAGGCAATGAGGTACTGTACACAATAAAGCCGCACAAGAGGGCCCGTTCTGGGATTGTCCTTTGCTTTCGCCCATCGGCGCCTGACGATCGAATTATTGTGTGGCCTTTGCGTCTTTCCGTTGTGCCACCACGGAAAGCCCACTAAGCACATCACTACATACACATGTAAGCATCAATCACCCCATTCTGCATTATTGTTACTTGTTTTATTGTTAGTTCGCCGAATCCGTGTACAGCATAATCTCCTTGGTATCATCAATTCCATCTGGATTCCCCGCTATGGATACCAAGTTGATGCAGTAACGATTCCCACTGGAATCCGGCAGATTGTGGCCTAGATGGGTTCCATGAATGCTCACGGCTTCTCCCTTTCTGAGGCATCGGACATTTTCCCAGTTGACTTCTGCATCACGGCTGTTTTGGTGTGAAGAGAAGCAAAGAAGTCAGATATCACTTGCAAAATTTCACTTTGCTATGCAAAGCACACACATCAAGACACTCACAATGAAGGCCAACCGTGTTTACTGCTCTCATTCAGGAAGGAATCCCAAGACCGACCACGGGGAGCAGTGAACAAAGGCAAACCAGTGTTCGAATCAAAGAAGGTGATTGATTTGTTCTTTGCCTTGGCCTCTTTCACTGCTTTGTTGAATGCTCTACGGCGAGGCCCCGAGGTAAAATAGCCAAAGTGCTCGGCTAGGTGACGATTGTGCTGTGGGGTGGTGGAAGAGAAGTGAGGCGTGAGCTGAACGATTCAATCACTGTCCCGGCGACAGGAAGACAAAAGGAAGCGTACATTGCAGATGTTGTCGGCGGTCTTGAAGTCACATCCATAGCGCAGTTTGGACTGGACTGGCTTGATGTATGTACCGTGGGTTTTCTTTTTCATGATTGCTTCTGGGCCCACGAGAGGATAAGACTTGGAGGCAGCATCGCCTCCAACTATATCTCTAATTGGTCCATATTCTTTGCTATTGGATTCAGTTTCAGAAACTGGTGCTGAGTGTTTGCATCCCATGTTGCTTTGGTGTTGATTGCTTTGGTGTTGGTCTGGTTTGTGATGTTGTTGTTGGTTTTATGCGACTGCGACGAATCTTTTCCAAAACTCGTTCATCTTGCTTGTTGAGTCCAGTCTGAGTCAGTCGTCTCAGGATTTAAGGGAATTCGGGCTGGAGCAAGGTTCAATCCTGTACAACATTTTATTCGCTTGTTTCCCGAGCTGGCGAGTGCATGTAACTGCTTGGACAAATACTCTACTAGCTAGCTAGCTAGCTCTAGCTAGTAGTAGCGTACTAGTAGCTCGTAGCGTAGCTATCTAGCTGTCTATTCGTGATTCCAGTTCGGGACTAATCGTATCTTTTCTCTTTCTCGCTCGAGGGTATTTGGATCTTTGGGCCTCTATCGGTACTCTAGTACATCGTACATCCAACAAAATCGGTCCTCATACTCACGTCGCCAGTTGCAGCATCGGCACCCGCACGATATCTTTCCTCTCCCTCAACAGCAGCCAAGGATCCAAGCACTCTAATAGCACGGCAAGATGACCACCATTCCCAACATCCTGAGTGACAATTCGTACCAAATTGAAGCGGAAGAAGCCGAGAAGAAACTTCGCCAGAAAGAGCCACTTGTCCTCCATGAGTCCGAACGCGTTCTGTTGGCGTACAAATCGGCTGGGGATCCACGAGACAAATCATATCTGACATCGCATCGTATTCTTATTAAAGATGGGAAAGGGATTGGACACAAACGCAAAAATTTCGAATCCATCCCATACTCGGCAATTCAAGCCTTTTCGGTCGAAACGGCTGGAGGCGGATGGGACAACGATACCGAACTCCGCATATACACTCGCTCCAACAACTCTGTCTATGTGGAGTTTGGCAAGAAATCCGTTGATATCTTTGCAGTGAAACAGTTCCTGAATAGGAAGTGTCTTTCCGACAAAGCGACCCAAGGCACTCAAGATGCCATTATTTCCGACCTCAGCAGCGTCCCTAATGCCAGTTCCGTAGCGGAATGGTTAAGCAGTGATGCCAAGCAAATCACCCCTGCTGATATGGAAGACAAACTCAAGAACCAGTATCCTGTGTTGATGCCAGATGAAACAGTCGAACTGGCTTACAAAACCTGGCGCGATTATACCGTACTGACTTCCAGACGCATTTTGATCATTGATGTGAAAGGTTGGTCCGGCAAGAGGATCGATTTCCTCTCGATCCCATGGGAAAATGTCTGTGGCTATGCTATAGAGACGGCTGGATCCTGGGATTCAGATTCAGAAATGCGGATCTTTACTGATTGTCACGGAATCCAGGAGATAAGTCAAGACTTCAGAAAGAGCAAGGTCAATTTATGGGCCATTCAGACCTGTCTCGACAATCATGTGTTGGGAAGAGACGAAAGTATCCTGCAAGAAGTTGATCAGAAGGAGGGTCACATTGACCCGTCCGCCAGTTGGTTGGAACGTGGCAAGAATCGACCTTTGGATGCAGTCGAAATGGACCGAGTGTTCAAGAGTTCCCCTCCCATTCTTCAGTCCTCCGAAGTAGTCGAAATGGCATTTAAGGGTAGGCGAGACATCTTCCTCTTCACGACAAAACGATGCCTCAAAATTGACACCAAAGGGTGGTCTGGGAAAAAGGTTGAGTACAGCACTCTTCCGTGGAAATCTGTGGTTGCATTTGCCGCTGAAACAGCCGGTCAAACGCTTGACAATGACTCGGAAATTCGACTGTGGACGGAAATGAAATTCAAAGGTGTGGGCGATGACAAAGAACCATACATGGCCATGTGGGATTTGGATTTTAACAAGGATTTGGTTGACATTATTGCTGTCAAGCAGTACATCTCCAAACGATGCCTACATGCCCATGATGCTCTTCAGGATCTGGTGCCTCTCCACCCCAACATCAGCAACACGTCCGACTCAGAGAAGGGGTTTGACAAGTTCATGTCCAAGATGGGTGATGATCAACGGGCGATAGACCCTACAGAACTCAATGCTATTCTTCACACAGAAATACCCGTGCTGTTGGACAACGAGAACATTGTCCTGGCGTTCAAGGTGGGTCGTGATGCCACCCTTTTCACGAATCTTCGTGTCATGATTATGGATGTGCAAGGCTGGAGTGGCAAAAAGGTGGAGTACAAGAGCATCCCTTACAAAAGTATTCGTGGATTCTCTGCGGAGTCTGCGGGTAGCTGGGACCGAGATTCTGAGATCAAGCTGTACACCCGCAATCTCTGGGATTTGCAAAAGCTTAGTCTGGACTTTCGCAAGGGCAAAGTCGACATTGTCATGCTGCAAAAATTCTTGTCCTCGATCTTGTTGGGGACAAAAGAAGATGCTGCTCGATACTTTGAAACCTCGGGGTCGTTTGGTTCATTGGAACCGAAGGCTCCAGATATGGACAGCTTTACATCGTGGCTCACCAGCAACTCGGTGGAGATTGATGCCGACATTGTGTCTCACCAGCTCCACAGCGACCCTTCCATTCTCTTGGATGACGAGCGCGTGGAAAGAGCTTACAAGTGTGGCCGTGACATGTTCGTGTACACAACTCTTCGACTCCTTAGGGTCGATGTACAAGGTCTCAGTGGAAACAAAGTCCAATACAAGTCAATTCCGATGAAATGGGTCCACAGTTTTGAGGTGGAGACTGCAGGCCACCTGGATAATGATGCAGAAGTTTATATTCAGACGAGCATCCCTGGAATGCAGCGAGTTCAACAAGATATTCTGGTCAAGGCTGGCGATGTCATGCAGATGCATATGTACCTGACCAACAAGCTTTTGTTTCCACCAAACTGAGGCCGGCCCTTTCAATGCTAGGGTACTGACATGATTGTACTGTCTGTAGCTACCGTTATTAGAGAACTAGCTTATTATAGAAATCGAACTGCTAGCCGTTGGTGTCACTGCTGTAGGTAGGTAGCCAGCCCCGTTTTCTTTCATATGTTCTCTTCTTGGTGCTTGCCCAGCCCAAGCCACATATGATATGTTGAAGCCTGGCAAGAGCTGTACGTACCATAGTACCGGTACCCAGGATGAACACAGGGTTTCGAATTGCTCCCGTGCTTGGGCTCCTTTGACC
>CAICTM010000644.1:0-54997 GCA_903772945.1 Seminavis robusta
GAAAAAGAGAGAGAATAAAGTCGCGGCTTCTCGAAGCCTTCAGAGAACTTCATCCAACTTTTCAACGTGATCTGCAAGATCGCCGTTAGTTAGGATGAGTAGATCATCAATGATCACGACGTATTCTAGGTCGTCATTAGTGTTCCCATCTTCTCTTGGAAGATGTCGGGACTATTACATAGGCCCATTGGCAACCTCTGGTACTCGTACTTTCCCCACGGGAGTACGATGGTACAGTGTTCCTTCGAGTGAGGTGACAGCTCGATGTGATAGTATCCCAGTTCAGGTCTAGACTAGTAGGGTACTTGAATCCGTCTAGATTCAAGAGATGTCCTGTATTTTTTGGGATAGGATAAGCTTCCGCTTAATCCTTTGTTCAGTTCCCGGAAATCAGAGATGAATCGTACAGATCCGTCTTTCTTGGGAATGTGAAAAGTTGGTGCCGCCCACTCGGAACGGTTTTCCTTCTTGAGTACTCCTGCTCACAAGAGACGTTCAACTCCATCTTAAGAGTGTTGTATGGACCCGTGGAATAGGGTAAGCCCTTGCATGATAGGGTTTAGCATCAGGGAGAAGTTCTACTTCGTAGTCGTCCATCTGCCACTTTCCCAAAGTACCATCGAATAGGTCAGAGTACTTCGTCAGTAAGGAGTGAAGCTTGTTCTTCTCTTCCGTGTTTAACTGATCTTGACTTTGGCAACACTGCCTTAAGTCAGCTTGTTCGTATTTCGCATCAGAATCTTCTTGAGACGATCTGCACTGTCATCGACAGCGGCAGGATCAGGAATGAAAAAGTTTCTTCTTCATTGGTGCCGCTATCTTTCATAGGAATAGATGCGCCGTCCATTCCACTGACATGGTAGTGAAATCGAACTTGAAACCTAATCAGAGAGAATATCTCGACCTTATGATCATGCCATACGCCCCTAAGCTCTTGGTACGTGTAAGTCCCACTCGATAATTCTATCTTCGTGGAATTCAGGAATCATGAATGCACCTTTGCACTTCGTGCTGGTGTTTAATTCTCCTGCAGGGGTAGTCCACATCGTTTGGACGCCCCCAAGATCCTTCATGCGTAATTTCTTAGCATGAGTTGAGCAATCAAGTTCCGATGCTCCTGTATCCAGCAAGCAACGGAGTGTAACGGTTTTTGGTTTCCCTTTTTCTCGTTGTTAAATCTAACATAAAAGATGGTTTGAGGTCTCTTGTCTTGCACGTTTTACGAGGTGGTTGGCACGGACGAGGTTAACGAGGCTAAATAGATCATCAGAGTCTAGTTGAGAAGCTTCTAGGCAATCATCTAATTTGCGTGTAGAGTTCATCAGTTGCAAACAATTCTTGTTTACTAGTTAGTGAGATATCTTCATCACTTTGGTATGAGAAATCGAACAGGTTTCCGTTGAGTCATCATCCTGGCCTAATCCTCAAATAGAGATTTCTCCATCCAAGTGATTGAAATTGATAGAGGAGTTGTCCTCATGTCAGAGTCTTCTGATTTGCGCTTGGCAACATGGTTGCGAAGTTTCAAGTGGTGGCACGAGTATCGTCGATCTCGTGTTCTTCGTCATTGTCGACGAGAGGAAGAATGGTTTGTCACGCAACTGTTTCTCAAAGTTGCGGAACGCATGCTTTCCTTAGCCATCTTCATGGTGAAGGAATAGGTTGAGGGTAGCTGAAAGCTATGTGTTTGTTAACAAAATGCACTACGCTAAAAGCTAGTGTAAAGATCTTTCGAGTGTTTGAGTTTGAGAGAATGAAAGTTATGAGAGAGATTAGAAAGCTATGAAAACTAATCAACGAGAGAGATCATCACAAAGGATCGTAGATCTGGCTTCACGCGCGGAGACTATAAAGTGTGATAGAGTAGGTTGTGGTAGTAATCCTACGTCTCTCCACGATCCTAAAACGGAACGCGTGGAAGGTTTGTCTAGCCTGATCTAGTAGCGTGGAAGTACTCCCAGCTGCTAAATATCTAGAGCGATGTTTCATCATCAACCTAGTATGACTAGCGCGGTCATTGAGAACCCTGTCTCAAATGACTATTCACGAGAGACTCAGTCATGAGTCGAACTCAAACCCTATCTAGGATCGAGTCGCGAATAGGCTAAGAGCCGTGTTTCATCATCAACCTAGTATGCTAGCGCGGTCATTGAGAACCTGTCTCAATGACTATTCACGAGAGACTCAGTCATGAGTCGAACTCAAACCCTATCTAGGATCGAGTCGCGAAATAAGGCTAAGCCGTGTTTCATATCAACCTAGTGACTAGCCGTCATTGAGAACCCTGTCTCAAATGACTATTCACGAGAGACTCAGTCATGAGTCGAACTCAAACCCTATCTAGGATCGAGTCGCGAATAAGGCTAAAGAGCCGTGTATTGCATTTCTCTCCCACGTAACATCCATCAAGTTGCATGACAACGTTCTATCTGGCACCTTTCCAGCATCTATGACGAAGTTGACTGCATTGGAGACACTCCGGATTGCAAGCAACAGCTTGACCGGAACTATTCCCAATGAACTGAGCCAGATGTCTGCCCTGGAATCCCTGAGCTTTAGCCTCACTTTGAATGAGACTGAATTCCCAACTGTCTTATTCAGCTTGCCAGCACTCAATATGCTCACCCTCTTGGACAGCACATTGTCTTCAATTCCAACCGAAGTTGGGGCAATGCCTCAGCTAGAAGAATTCGTTGTCATTGCATCCCCTACAGAAGGCACCATTCCATCTGAACTCGGTCTATTGACAAACCTGAGTATTCTACGAATGACGACCACATTCATGTCTGGTGCCCTTCCAACGGCAATAGGGCAACTCAGCCGTATGACTCACTTGGGACTGAACACTCCAACCCTAGACTATCTTGAGCCATTAATTTCCTATCATGGGATAATCGGGAATCTACCAAGCGAGATGTCCCTATTGACAGATCTGGAGCATTTGATCTCAAAAGGCAACAAGTTCTCTGGTCCGATTCCTGACTTGTCAAATGCCACGGGTCTCAGATCACTGAATCTGGATGGCTGAGATTGGAAACCTTGAGAAACTTTCTTGGTTACAGCTTTCTCAGAATCTCATCACTGGAAAAATCCCAAGCCAGCTCATATCCATGACAGACCTGGGAGGATTTTGAGGGTGGGACAATCAACTCACCGGTCCCGTGCCCATGGAGATCGGTCATCTGACATCTTGTGGGAGCTTTCTGTTTAGCAGAAATATATTTTCAGAGCAAATCCCGAGCGAGTTATTCTTGCTTTCCAGATTGGACTTAATTCACTTAAGTGGTAATTCACTTACTGGATTTGTGCCAAGTGAGATTGGCAAACTGCCCTCCACTTAACCACTTTCGGAAAACCGTGTCCCAATCCCTAGAACTGGTTCCGCTTGTCCACTTTGGATCTTCTTGGCTTTGGATTGAACTCACTCAACTCATCTCTTCCGACAGAAATTGGCCAATTTCGATTCCGAACAGAACCCCCAATATTAGGCTACGTTGTTGGAATCATGAGTTTTGTTCGAAACTCTCTTTCAGGAAGCATTCCCAGCGAGATTGGCAACTTAGAAGTGGGGTCTCTAGGTTTGAATTTCAATGAACTCTCAGGTCAAATCCCAACAGAGTTTGGCCAGATCAAGCCTCTGTCAAGCCCATATGCCCTGTCTAAGTTGAGCCAAGTATTTATGTTTGGAAATCGACTTCTCACAGGAACGTTGCCGTCGGAACTTGGTTTGATGACAACATGCTGGTCCTTGTTTCCGGGGGCATGTGCCATTTCTGGCACCATTCCAAGCACCCTGGGCAATGCAACAAATCTGAGACATCTGGACTTGCAATCCAATCGCCTTTCTTGAACTATTCCTCCGGAGCTTGGGTTGTTGACAGTACTGTTTGAATTGGATCTTTCACGCAACTCACTGCTATCAGGGACAATACCAAGCTCTTTGTCATCATTATCCTACCTTGTTTCTTTGAGTCTCTTTCTCAACTCAGGCTTGTCTGGCACACTGCCCTCGGAACTGGGCTCGCTCTCTTCCTTGCAGCTGCTCAGCATCCACAGCACTGCCGTTGCAGGACCTCTTCCTTCTGAGTTGGGTCAACTGTCAACTATGTTGCAGCTTTATCTATACAACAACTGGTTGACTGGAGAGATCCCGTCAGAGCTTGGGAACTTGGTCTATCTGGAAGAGTTGAACCTGTCTGCAAACTTCCTTTCAGGTCATGTGCCATCAGAGTTGGGTCTCATATCAAACCTAACATCGGTTTATCTGCATCGGAATGCTTTGAATGACAGTCTTCCAATGGAGCTTTGCCCATGGTTTGGCAATGCAAATGAAGATCCAGTTCTTGTTGTAACCTGCTCGGTCAAGGACTGTGGGTGTAACTGTTCAGCCAGCTAGCAAAATCTGTCTCTAAATGTTTACCCGGCTTTAAACGTAGTTCGAAGTGAGCGTGCTACTAACTGGAAATTGACGCATTATGTTGTACACCAAGATCCTAAAGGCCATGAATATGACCTGGGGCAGGCTGTCTGGATGCCACAGGCATGTTGCTGTTATGATGCATGTTGGTTGCCAGGCATGAGATGGGAGGAGTTGGGCAGCTAGGCCTGCTCCAAAATTCAGTGTAAGGTTGTCAGCTGGGTGTTACTATGCTTTGCACCAGTGTACTATCTCTATCTAGCTAGATTGAGTTGACAGGCTGGAGTCAGATTCTTTAGAATTGGCTTGGCTGCTGAGAACATGATTCGATTCAGGTGCAGTCAGCAGAAGACTCACTGCAGCCAAAAAGCATGCGGGTATGGCTGGTAGCACACGGTAGATGCATGGGCACTGGTGTGGCTTGCTCACTTAGCTGGAGGATTATAATCATAGCCAATTAAACTTGGCTCTCGCAAGCACCGGTATACCAAGCTTTTCCTTTGGAGGGTCCACCAACTCATGCTGCCTTGACACATGCAAGCAAAATGTCGCGATTGCACAGCCATCAAAGTATCCACACGTGAGCGAGCGACACTTGCTTTGCAAATGCAGGCAGCCATCCTATTACGCATTACCCATTGCCTCCGTGCAGGCAGAGTACGAGTACCTTTTGACACCTCATCTCAGCGTGTACCTGGTTCTGCCGGTAGTAGGCAGCTACAGAGAAACGCAGCATCCCGACCAAGCACTACAACACGACCGCATGATACAGAAACTTTGTGGTTGACGCAGCAAAAGCAATCAGAGGATACTAGCAAACAGCTTGTCCGCTGTTGGGATTTAACAAAAACATTTCTATAACACTTGCCGCTGACAGTATTTCACTGTGCATGAACGAGTTTTGGCTGGTTTTCTACGAGCTGGCTGAATCAATCCGGGATCTTGCAATATTACAAACCACCACGTCATGATTACATGTATCATGTACCGGTACTGGTATCGTACTCGAGTAGAGCGAAGAGATTTGATAGTGTACCGGTGGCGGCTTCAAAGTGGCCTTCAAAGTTCAAAGCAAACGGGTCTAAAAGACTGGTTAATGGTTCGTAGTTTGTGAGTAAAGTTGGGTGAGGGAACCGAATGGAAGCCTCAGGAGAGCATTTACGATCAGGTTTTATCGAAAGAGGCCATTCCACTCAACTCAATTCTTATAGCATGAGTCTCCACCAGAATTCATCTCGTTAAGGTTGAAAACTCCAATAATCTTGCTTAGTCCTTGAATCTACCCCCAGTCATCATCGATTCAGCTGCGTTATCTGTCTAATTTATTTAGAAAGTCTTCCAGGAATATTCAAGGGGTGATCCATGTTCCAGTTGCATCTTCTGGTCAGTCGCACAGTTCAGCCGAATGGTGGATAGAATGGACCTGCTTCAGATTGTTTGATGAAGACTGCGTACGTCTTAACATGGTATTAAATTGGATCTTTGTTCAACTTTGGTAGATACTTCTACTAGCTACGTTATATACAATCCATATTGTAAGGAGCTCAAGTTAGTTACACCAACTTTAATAACATTTCTGATTCTTGCATGGGTAGCTTTGACATCTCATGCCTATTGACTCTGACTGAGATTTGCGAAGTTCGAAATCAAGCAACGGCCTCTTCTTGAGCGACAACGGAGCTTTGTGATGGAGGCACGGGTGGTTTGGCATTTGGGTTGGCATTTGGGTTGGCACCCAGGCTACTAGAGTAGCAGGATGGTGCACAGGATGCCCTCAAACACACTCCCACACAAACCATTACCGTTGACAAAGTTTGGTGCATAGTTTTGTACTTTCATAAAATACACTGAGTTCACCATTCACCATGAGTTGGCCCTTGTTTCTGGTATTGATGAGAAGATGCGATGTGACGGTGGTTCAGGACCATGCGCTGGGACATGCCTGGCCTCATCAGCAGCAGACCCAAGACGACGAAGATGATGACGAGCACGATGGTTACAGTACTGCCTGCTCCTCTTGCTGCGCCAGTCACCTAGAGTGCGATGTCAACTCTTCGGATGAAGAAGATCACAGCCATGCTCACCCCGCCCCACCCTGTCGTTGGCAAGAAGACTGCCCCCATTCCAAGTGCTGCCCCAAGTTGCCTTGTCGAGTTTCAGAGAGAGAAGCGAGAGAAGTATCAGATGATGAGGTGGAGGAAGAAGTGGAGGGTTGCTGTAGTGACACTCATGAGCATGGGCATGAGCATGAACAAAAGAAACATGATCACCACCACCATACCCATACCCATGACCACAGTCACAACCATGGCCATCACCATCACGAGGACGTGGAAGCGCTCAAGGAACAGGATCTGCACAGCCGCTTAGTTACCCCCAAACACAGTCTGAGCCCTCCAGCACGGCCTCGTCCTCACCCTCATCCCCGGTCCACAGCAGCACAGCTTCAGAACAGCCAGATTTACAGCTTGCCCGCGTAACTTTAGTTGCACTCTACGTGCTACCTGCTATCAAGAAGCTATCCTGCATGCACCAGCCACAGTTTTGCAATCCAACCTCAAACAAAGTTTTGTCTAGTTTTCTACCAGCACCAACATAAACATGCATGTTATACATAGCCTACTATATTTTTAAAGCACCACACCATTTGATTCATAGAACCTTCATCGTCCAGGTCAGCCAATGGTACCCACCCCGAAGAAGAACCTCGCGACAGCCACAATCGAGATCCGCAGTCGCATAGCTAGGAAAACCAATCGCTCCCTCCCCATGCCAGCCTGGCTGGAGGCTGGGTAGATGTGTTTTCCTGCCTCCAAGCTCTCCACTCACTTTGCTCGCCTCAAGCAACAACTCACGTTCCAGCCAGCCAGGTTTGGACTATCGATCATGATGCATCCCATTGGTGCAGCGACCTAGAACCACACACCGATACTACCGTAGTACATACTAATAGCTAGCCAAGCAAGCAACTTGGCTCCGACCTATTGATGGGAAGGTAGGACAGCAGCACCACTCGGATGGGTATCGCTACTCAGCAAAGTAGAGCAAAGAATTCAGAATTCTCTTAGCCAGCAACGACCATCTACCATAGCTTCAACAGCTCTCCAATCTATCTGAATGGAACCCCACAACATCAACAGACTGCATCTAAAGCCTATCTTGGTTGCGAGCGAGACGCACAAACCTCCGCAGTCTACTAGCTAGCTAGCTAGTGCTCAATCAACCGAGCTATCAACCGGTACTAGTACTTGCGTGCACAAGCGTACATGTAGACTACTGGTACTTGAAACTCACCCCTCCAGCTCCCCTTCTTGAACTGGTGTCTTTAGCTTTCAACACGGTACCTTTCGGACGAACCCCATCATTAATCTAAAGAGATAAAGGACACTTTCCTTGAAGAAAGTGCAGTCATTGCATTGGAAAGACCAGCACCTGTCCAGAGGAAACAGAGTCTTATTCCTTGTTGATCCTTTTGGCCTTTCCGCACGGAAAGGAGAATTATAATTAGAACTAGATCTACTAGCTAGCTAGAGAAGGGGGGAACCAAAAAATATCGTTGGATCCGAACGCGCGTTACCTTGTGATGGCAACAATAAGAGATGAGTGGCAACACTGGGATAGGAGCTAATACAGTTGTCTCCCTTGGGAAGCAGGCCTTCACAAACGCATTAAAGAGCGTCTTGTTCGAGTGTTCCTGTCTGCTCGGAAGAGGTAACGTCTGATTCAGAAGAGACGCTAGAATCCTTCGGGTCCGAAAACGACACCAATCCAACCCAGGAAAGATTCTTGATTATCCGCCTGCGACGACGTGTACATGTACCAGAGTACCAGGTAGTCTAGCTGGTATCATACCAAGAAGAACATAAGATACGAGACCTGATACGAGTGAATAAACCTGGCTACTGTAGTACTAGCTAGTATCTGTGATTGCGGTTTTGTATGAAAAAAAGATCCTCCTGGAAGGAAGCTCATATCGACAGGCCTTCAAAAATGAGATATTGCTGATCTGGATCGGCACTGTCTCGATGGCGTAGGATTTAACTTTCATTTCTGCATCGGACGCAAAAGTTGGGCATTGCTGGAATAGAGAAGGAGGACTCAAAGCAGGCCCCGAGGACTGGTTTGAAGTAAGTGCATGTAACCTGTTTGAATGAATCTATGACCCCCAGATCTCACACATTTATCGATCTGGCACGGCTTGCTCTCCACGTGCTTCAACGCTCGATAATCAGTTAGCCAAAGGCCAGTCGCTAAATTCACCCGAACACCCCTGAGCGTTTAAGGAGTACCAAGGTAGCCTAGTCTTATATGTTTAGATCTATTATCCAAGAGGGTTCCACGCTGAGGAGTGTTTGTGATTTTCGCCAAAGGTATTTGTTGACGGTTTATTTGTCTCTATTCGGAAGCATTCGGAAGGCGATTATTCGAAAAATTCGTGAAATCGGAACCCAGAAATCATGTGACAACGGTCAAATCAATCCCAGATTGCCCGTCTTTGGAAATTTCAATTCGTGAATCCCATTCTTATACCATGTGATACAGTAGAGAGGGTGTGCGATTTTTCTAAAGAGACGTAAACCAATACGAACCAACCGTTAACATGCAGTCCTAAGAGAAACAAACTGTTGGCTCTTGTTGTCAACAACTCCATCCAACCACCTCCGACCAACAGCAATGCCACTCCAATCCTCATTATTCCTGCTTTCGAAAACCCAAAAAGGTAAGCCGAAGCTATGGTGTTTTCTCCGCTCCTTCTGTTGTTGATTGTCATTGCTTTCTTTTGATTTCATCTAACCCTCTTTCCTTTGTTTTGGTTTGATCAAGATGGCATCCAACCGCTCCATGGGAGTACCTCGAGTTCCAGCAGTGGCGAACAAGATGATGAAGAGCCGCCTCCCTTTGTTGCCGCATTTCATGATGGTCGCTACAAGAGCCTTCGCTTCATGCAGTATTGCACTGACTTCCCCTTGCCCGCCAGGCACACCTGTTCTGGGTGCAACAACTACCTTGCCACCCCATCTGGTGAAACCGATCCTCTTGGTACAAGCGCGCTTCCACCCACAAGAGCCATGCATACCAGTGCCGCCAACATTGGAAGGTTTGTGGTACCGCCGCAGCTGTTCTTGTCCAAGAATATGTCAACACCAACCATGGCAATGTCAGCCGCTACCTTGTCAATGAAGACCCATCTCCTGTGCATGTACCACCAACGTTCTCTTGAGACACTCCTGTTGAACCGATGGTGACGGATATTGTGACGGCTGGCAGCGAGTTGACAGCTTCCACGATGACGGCAAGTGTTGTTACCGAAGAACAAGATGGGCGAAAGGTCAAGAAAGCGAAGTCTGACATCACAGTGGACGACCATTCCATCAATAGCCAGGGTCAGGCATTTACTGTTGCCGGTGTTCCCAAGACACACATTGTTGTTCTCCGTAACAAGTGGGAACGGCTTCGCAACAATGAGAAGAAGATCAAGGACCTGCAGAACGGCTTTGATCACTACAAGTTTACCGGTGGTTCTGTTTTCATGCAGTCGGTCCTAGCCATTATGTTGGCGAGTTGCCCTTCCCTTCCACTCAGCCAGATTTCAGTCATTGCGCCACTTATTGTCGCGGCTTTTCTTTGGGACACCGGTAACATGGAAGGTGTTGACTTGAACAAGTTCAGTACGTCTTTCCCTTCTGAGACCTGGTTTCGAAACATCATGTTCCAGCATGCCGTCGCACTCTTCTTGGACTTGCAATGTTCTTCGTGGCAAGACTGTCTTTCTTGCCTGTGACAAAGGCAACAAGAAGGGTGTCGACACTTTGTCAAGGTGGTGTCCTGGTTTGATACTGGTACAATGGAAGTTCGCCGTCAACTATTGGATATTGATGCAGCAGAAGGAACATCAGATGCTTGTGCAAAGGCCATTGCTTGTTCTTTGAAGAAACTTGGCGATGATGGATTTAAGTTCAAGGACACTGCACTGACAATGGTGGAGGTGGTGTTCTCGATGGATTGTTCCGGTCTATGGATGATCTGAACCTGTGTCGCTCGAACTATCTTGTCGCTAACTGTTGCTTGCACAACCTTCAGTTGGTCGTCAGGAATCCCATTGTCGAAGTACTCGGCGAGGGTGGATTGGACAAGAAGAATGCTATGCAAATGATCCACTGTGTTTACGATCTACAGAACAGCATGGAGAAGGAAGTGTGGCGGACACATGTGGAAGAGGCGGTCAGATTTATGGAAGCCTATCGTACCACTCCCTATGTTGGCGATACATGTGCTGATCAAGTCTTTGCCACGAAGTGGGAACGGGTCAAGACCTCCGGGAGTTCTCTGGATTGGGCAACAAGGACCTCAAGAGACTACTCCTTTCTGTACCGGCCCCAGTTCTTACAAGATGGTGGACAGTTGGGGAAGCGGCAAGGGTAACCTACTTGTGTTATCTACTGATTCTACGCGTAACCCAGACAGTCATCAACGTCCATGACACCAAGAGCAAGCAGCACAAGATCGAATCGAATCATCCTTGGCCGATGCATTTGCATTGCTCCAGAAATCAGGATACTGACGTTTCTCTTGGAAGATTTGATTCCTCGCGTTTGTTCGCCCTGAAGCGCAATACATAAGCCTCGGGGGCATTTGGAAAGATTTGACTGGGCAAGCCGAGTTGTCATTGCTTGTGTACCATGCTTGCTTCCCGGATCCAAACAGAATGTTTGCCATGGATACGTTTCCAGAACATGTATGTATTCAGCAACACAGGGATCGCCAGGTTTTCGATTGCCAACACCAAAGAGGCCTGAACCAGGTCCTGACGTAACAGCAGCCTGATTGTTGGGCGTTGGCATTGTTTACATCCCTATCTCCTTTACTCGTTCGCGGCATTGGCAAACTGGTCTGTCTGATGGTGAGAATCGCAACTCAGGTTCCACCAATGCACCAACCATTGGGTCTTTGCATCTGGATTTGAACCAGGGTTGCCGTATTCACTCCTGTCTTCCGCAAGATCGGTGGTCATCTGATCAGCACGACCCTTCCAACTCGTCGTCGGAGGGCTGGTATCTGAACCGTTCAATTGTCATCGCCAAGGTTGCTGATTGTACGCAAATCGTGAAATCAGTGCGGTGCTCCTCGAATTGGATCCGTCGGAAGCGACGGAATTGTTGCGTTTCGATGTCTTGCTGAGCGAGGGCGGCGTTGCCATGATATTCCAATGGACCCGAATGAAGCGACGACCGTCGCTGGGTCATTGAAGGCGTGATCCCTCCGCATGCCATGGGGAGCGTTGGGCTACCTTTCTAAGCAGCATTCATCCAGAGGGTGTAATTCAGCACCAGAATGTTTCGCATGGTGTCTTCCCACGATGCCGCCATACCATCATTGCTCGGTGCTCCCCCATCATTGCTCAGATGTTGTTGTTGGAGGACGGTCCACTCGCAGGCTATTCCTTGGCCCGAAAGAAACTTGTCCCACCCAACAGCGTTTTGACTCTGAATCAGGACCCCGTGAGCCTCGTCATAGCCAGTTGGATCCATTGCTACGGCTGGCGCCTTTTTCTTCTTCTTATCGCTGGATTTCATTGCCACGCATGCCGTGACGATTCCATCCAATAGTATGTGAATCAACTCGGGGCTGGTACCGATTCCAATGGCTCCGTTTTGGATGCGCTCCAAAAGTTGCCAATCTCTCCGTTCCAGCTTTTTCGTAGCTTCGTCGCCAGTAGCAGTACGACGAGACAAATAATCCAGAGGTGTCATGGTGGACACTTCGTCCGGATTCGATGTCGTCCTGACGTAAGCCACGGAAGGACACGTATCTTGTTTCGGTTCTTGGAGACTGTCGCCTTTGCTTTTTCTCCTTCTCTTGCGCAAACGACGAAAGCACGAGAACAATCGAAATTTCTTGCGTTTGACGGCCGTTGGTGGAGGAGTTGTGGTGGTGGCACTTGGAGGACTCACATCTACGCCTCCAATCGATGCGTGATAGGGAAAGAGGTGTGGTAGCATTCGGTCCAGAGGGAATTCGCAGTGTTGCAATAACAACGACATATCAGGACCGTTTTGAGTCAGCAAAGGAGCTTCTTCGCCGTCGGGGGCGCTGTGTATTTGTTCCGCACCGGGCGGAGCATTGTCCAATGTCGAGTTGGATATACTGGATGCCTCCGGTGTGTCAACAACACCTAGGTCGCTTTGGAGTTGACTGCCAGTAGTACTGCTGCGGTTGCTATGGAGCACTGGCTTAGCCACTTGTGGAGCACTTTGTGATTCTGTCGTGGGAACAATCTCTGCTTCGACTGCAACAGCTCCCATCTTTTGGTCATCCTCGTCGTCGGAGCTCCTCGTATCGTTATCGGACGAGGCAGCTTGTGGAGCAGGTGTCAGCCGGTATGAGCTTGACAAGGACGATTTCCCACCCTTATCTTTTCGCGAGACACGGTCTGAACATCCTGGTTCGGTCTGTCCATCTTCTGTGACTCGAAATGCCCCCGGCTCCTCGTCAAAACCCTGGGCTAGGCTTCTGGTTGGATCAAGGTTGGGGACTCCTGGCTTGGCCAGATCATAAATGCTAGTAGCAGCCTTGTTCGCACCTCTTCGAGTAAAGCTAGTTCGGGGGGAGTCCTTATCTTTGCCACTTTTCTCTGATACAAGCTTCTCCCTACTTCTTGCTGGATAGATGCTACCGATACCAGTTCCGTCAAGAGAGATCCCAGCAGGACCGGCTCTGGGCTTTTCATCTAGGATGTCGGTAGCATAAAAAGATGCCGAGCCGCATATGCTTTCTGCTTCACTCTCGTCGTCTTCTGGTTCCATCTTCTTGGTGCTCTGGTGTTGCCCCGTGGCCCTGTCCCACAGATCTTGTTGAAACTGAACATCTAACTCATTCTCAGGGAAAAGATTCTGCAAGGTCTGATCCGACATTGGAGGTAAGCTTCTCCTCCCTTCCTTCTTGAGCCTTGGGGGGTCAGAAGGCAACAGCTCCATAATATGGTCTAGATTGGGTGGGAGGCTTCTTCTGCCCTGTCTCTTATTGTCGCTACCGGTACCACTTGTGCTGTTGTTCTGAGGTTTCGATTTCCTGCAACTCTCCTCTATTTGTCTCTGGTGTTCAATGGCGAGAGCATCATGGTGACTGTGTATGCGGGATGGCAGCTGCACCTCACGTTCTTGAGGTTGCTGATCCAATAAGCTCATGCCTCGAAGGTCCAAGATATCCGCCATTGAAAAGTCTTCGCTGTCTACAAGGAAAGACTCCATTCTCTACCGGAAGCAAACGAAAGCTTAAGCTTTGTATACCAAAGGTTGTACCGTAGCGGGGATAACTAGCAAAGATCGCTGCCGTTCTTGTAGGGTCTGGTACCGTTCGATAGAAGTGCGCAATCACTGTTGCTGTTTGCTGTTTGCTGAGCTGCTGTCTGTCGCTTTGCCGATTGCCGGGCTTTATGTTACCACGTTACCCCCATCCAAGGAAGAAAACGATGGCTTTTGTGAGGCTTTTCAAAACATGGAGTGTGCCCACAAATAGCCATCGTGAAATAAACCTTTTCACGGTCGCAGTTGGAAACTACAAGTGCACGACTGGATAGGGGAAGAGTTTGGGAAGCTATTACCCCATCCATCATGGCTTTTAAAAAAACCAAGGGAATGATCTATCTAGCTAGACAGCCTCCCATCTCGCTACACGAAGCCGAGCTCTAGCTAGCTAGTAGTCGTCCAAGTACCTTCGCCCTCGCTGTGACAGTGCACTTGTAGTTGCTCGACCACGTGATTTGTCTTCCTCAGTTTCAATGGGTCACCTTTCTTGTTAGTGTTGTTCCGTGATCTACCTGTAATTTTGAAAGGATGCCGGTATCCAACAATTTCCCCCCAACACAACACTGTAACAATCGAAGCTTCCTATAAATTTGATCTAAATGCAATTCAAAAATAGATTCGGTAGCTAGCTAGCTAGCCCAAACAACTATGATATACATGTAGTGGAATCATCAGATGCTGCTGTGGTTGGTGTGGTTGGTTGGTCACTCCCCACAGCAGAAACACAGATTGATGCAACTTGCTCAGCCTAGATCTTGAGGATTTCCAAAGGAAGTCAGGGTGATTGTAAATCTCTTGCTTTGGAAATGTTTTCACCTTTGACGCCTCCAAGAAATTGGAAAGTGCCTCCGGTGTTGGGTAGAGCTGTTCAAAGTTGGCAGGGAGAACTATGTGTATCTCTTCCTCAATCTTGTTCCTGAGCTCTGCACTCTTGAGGGATGATAGTCCATTCTCAGCCCCATGTTTTGATACCAATTTGGGGAATGATGGTACCTTGCAGGTTGTTCCTTCCCAGCCATAACTTCTTCAAATTGGTCAGCAATCCCAGCTCATCGGGAAGACTTCCTTGGAGGTTGTTTTGCATGATATGCAAAGTCTCCACTGTTTGGATGCTTTCATCATCATGACTGCGACTGCTGCTGTTCTTGCAGACTTGTTCCTTCATAAACCTGGCCGTGGAGAACCAAGTACAAGCAAAGTGCTCATAGGAAAGCCAGGGTGTGGAGGTGATGTTGACTTTTCGTGTTGCCCCTGGTGGAGGTGGTGAATGTGGTGAAGGTTTTCCTGATGTAGTTGTGGCGGCGGAGGTGTATATCCAGAATATGGAGAGAACATGACTATTGTATCAACGGCATCATAATCCAAAGCAACAGTGCCTCCACCTTGATGTTCCCATTGGTCTCCTTCGATTGGTAGAATAGTAAAATGTCGCCATGGCAACGCGTTTCAAAAGTGTTGCTGGTGTATGATTTGCTAGCCATGGATCACTCCTGATCCAGTGATAAGCCTTGAAAACAGGGTGGACCCTGCTTTGATTTGTGCTGTGCTGAAGCATGATAGTATGTATGGTAGTGTTGGGAATGCCAAAAGGCAAATCCCACTCCCAGGTGTTGTTGCTGATGATTGTGCTGTCATGTGACCCTGCGGTGTTGTTGTTTTCTGGGTGCTGGAACGTTTCCTGTGGATGTTCCTGTCCAGCGGTATTTTGATCCACGATCACGGACACTAACAAGATGGCCACCATTGCAGCAGAAAGCAGGACAAGGAAAAGGCACCATCCAAATTCCTGCCGCTTTGAATGATGTCTTGGTGGCGGATCGTTATTGAAACCTTCCACCCTCATGGCAGTAGGTATTTCAGTAGTATGAGGTACGGGAGTGGCTTCCGCCAAGTCTTCTTCTTCTTCCAAAGTTCTGGTGCCAGCTTCCATTGCACTTTGATTTGTGGCTCGGAAGGTTCCAACTTCGTCATGTTCATCATCCATAATCGTATGTCTGTTGGAATGCAACAAGGCTCCCGGATCACTTTCACTGGTCACGGAACGCTGCAGTGTTGTGGACGCCGACAAAGTCGATGGGTTTGGCTGTGGTTCTCGAGGTCTCGTACCGGGTGCCCGTCCCGATACGCATATGCTCCTGGTTCCGTAGCACTGCTGGATTGGTGTGTGGCCACTTCGACATAACCAGCTTGACGTTCCAATAAAATAGCAATCGGAGTTCTTCAATGACCTTTAAAAAAAACCATCTGCTGGGTACGACTGTGGCGGTGTTACGCGGTTACGCGATTACGCGGGTTTTATGATGTGCCGTTGCTTCATCGTGCTGTCCTGGAAGTCTGGTTGAGGTGTGCGAGGTGAGAGGTTGGCAGAAATCCATCAACACGACGACCCCATTAAATTTTTGATGCTTTCTTCCTGATTGCTTCGATCCACGGTCCGCGATCCAACAGCATGAAACTTGATTGAATCGAATCGAATCATTCTTTGCGGCCATCGAGAAGACAAGCGGCGGCATTGGAATGACGTACCCGGTACTAGTTCCGGTACTGCCAGCTAGAAGTTGGCTTGCATCCCGAGTCGGTTCTCTAGTCTCCCTCATGTTCCGTCTTTGTTGGTTGGGCTCACTTCGAAAACGTGGCGGCAAAGCAAGAAGCGCCCCTCGTTTCCTTACTGGCACGCTACGGTATGATATCGGCGGGGAGAACAAGCAAAGTTTAACCATTACACTACCGTATTGCGAAGCCTGTACACAGACACGTGCATTGGAAACAGGAAAGAAATGAAAATGTGGACGCCTGCAGTATACAGAGTCCCTGGAAGGATGAAGAATGAATGGATGCACCTCACACGAGGCAGATGCAAGACTTAATAAAAAGCCTCTTCCTTGGGAGGATTGACCCAGAACGTGGTTGTGGCCCCCATGTCGGGAACAAAGACACGAGCTTTGACTTGTGTTGGGATCTCAGGAGCCTGAGACTCCAAAAACACCTGAGTACTGTCCGCGCAGAGGATGCATCCAGCTTCTGACTTGTGTCCAGCAAGGTACGAAACAGCATCAACGGTGGGCCCGTAAAGTGAGTACCGAGGTGTGCCTCTGCCAACCACCTTCCCCTGCACTGGTCCACTGACCAAGGCTGTCTTTATCTGAACGTGGCCATTTTCAGGATGTCCTTCATCAATGAGCACTTCACGGGCTGCTGAAGCAGCAAGGATGGCAAACCTTGCCATTCGCTTTGCGTGATCATTCACCTGATCCTGGATGCAGTTCGTGGCACCCATCCAGCCACCACCTCCGCTCATATCAACCTTGAACACATTGTGTTCCTCAGCCAGCGCATCCAATCGATCAAACAGACGATGCAGCAAGTCAGTGACCTTAATTGGAGGAAGCTCCGATGAAAGGGTTCCAAAACCCACAATCTCGCAATATACCAATGTAACTGTTTCATGTGTCCCCGGTTCCACTGTCTTCCCTCCGCCAAGTGCCTTTGCAATGTGAGCAGGGAAGAGCTTTTTGAGAAAGCCCAACTCACCCGACTCCTCCTTCTCAACCTGGTACTCCACATCCACAGGATTGAATCGGTTGATACGGCTAGCAAGCTCATTCAAAGTCGGTCTCTCCTCAGGATTGGCCAGGAGACAGTCATGCATCATGGCAGCAACGCAGGATTGCATGTTCGGAGGGTAAGGTGGTCTCTTGTTCACTTTGGGATCTTTGATCTCTTGAATCACAACACTTGGTTCTTCTCCTTGGTATGGTGTCGCTCTGGCATACATTTCCCACACTGTGATACCTAGAGCATACACATCGCTTGCAGGGGTGCTCTCTGTCCTTTGGGGCAGCAACTCTGGGCTCGTCCAATATGGAGTCCCAGGCGTGCCAGATCCAAAGTCAGCAACCTTGGCCCTTAGCTTTTCATCAATTAACACATTGCGGGCCTTCAGGTCTCCATGGACGACCTGCTCTGGCTTGGTGTTGTGCAGGAACCGCAAGCCTTGTGTCACGTCCTTCAAAATGTCGAGAATGAGCTGCCCATCCATCTTTGTGTCGCTGCGCACGAGATCAAAGAGGGATCCACGCTCCATGTATTCAAGAACCAAGCTGGGCGTTGATCTTCCCTTGACAACAGCTCCCATGACGCAGACAATGTTGCGATGCTGCAACCTAGACAACATGCGAATCTCCTTGATGAAGGCTTCGCGATGAGTCTTTCTTTTGGCAAGAGAAGAAGAGCCGCGAAATGAGGCTATTTTGGATGAGCCCCCATCGTGCAAGATTTGTGACTCGGTTGTGGATCCCTTCGATATGTGTGTGCGGCGGATAGTTTTCACTGCCACCTTGCTGCCGCAATACTCGGCCAGGACCACTTGTCCAAAGCTTCCTGAGCCAATAATGACAGGTGGAACCGGAATCGCAAGCTCCTTTGGATCAATCTCCCATACAGAGTCGGCCAGTCGACGCCTGTGCTTGGCATACCAGTAAAAGGCCAAACAAGCCAGGACCACAATGGGGATAAGAAAGGCCGCAACCACGGCACCGGCTTTCATGCAGTTGTCATTCATTGCAACTGTGCCAGGACTACAAATGCAACTGCCTTCAGCGTCGGCAATCCGGTTGTCTCCACAGTCCTTGGGGGTAACAAGAACTGAAAGGGGAATGGTGACTGGAGCACTGTAGAAACAATCCGGATAGCCATCATCTTGAACATCAAATACAATGGAATCTGACTGGGTACCAGTGGCCAGTTCTGATGTAGCAACCTGGAATTGAATGGGAAGGAACTCCCCAGAGCGAAGAGTGTAGGTGTCATCTGAGAAGAGTTCAGAATCGTTGATCAGGACCCAAGCGGGAATCTTACTGAGTGATAGCGTCACGTCCAAGTTCCCCCCATTAACAATCATACTGCTTCCCTCCAGGACTACACCACGCTCCCCCTCCATGGAGACAGCAGGATCGGCAGCATCAGGCCCGCCCACCAAGCTGCTGTATTCGGATGTTGTATAGACTTGAATAGCCTTGTGAATTTCCGCTTTGGGGGCAAAAACCAGGAGAGTCCAGTCGGCCACAGTGTCCCAGTTCTCGTACATGACATAGAATTCCGTGGGGGAATCCTGCCCCGTGAGGGTCGCATTGAGGGTCTCAAAGGCTCGCTCTCCTTGAGGCGTTGCTTGAATTTTTTCCCAAAGACCTTTCCAGTTTGCATTGTCCAACTTGGTAAGGTCTTGCAGAATCGTATCCGAGGGCAAGTAGGTCTGGTTCCTTCGATCTTGAATGACCATCTCATCCACTAGATCATAAGTGACCCGGACCTCTTCCATTCCAGTCCTTTCCGGATAGAGGCGGTTCACCACCTCCTGAGAGATCACGATGGTGTTAAAGTTAAAGTCCACCAGCAGCCCGAAACTATTGGGCGTCAAGGCATCTTGAAGATCGTCCAGAAATGCGGATACGTCACTGACCTTGATATCGATCCCTGCAGTGGCCACAAAAGTATCCTGATAGTTGTAGCCCTGAAACCGTCCAGTATAGTAAACCGGAGCAACTGCTGTGATTAGCGCAACTCCAGGGAGAGCAACATCCGGGCTAAAGAAGAAAGGAGAGAGCACTGTGAGACAAAGTCAACTCATGGTTTCAATCTCTAGCAAGCTCGGGCTGTAAGTAAGACTTACTAAGGTGGGGCAAAGGTGGCCTTTCGTTCGGGATTGTTTTGGGGTAGGGCCGGAGTGATGAACAGGTCTACCCTGGAATCATACTGCTCGCCCACAACATCTCCGATGGTAAGGGGATGCCCGTAAACCGAGAGAGGTGGGTAGTACATGAACGTGTCTGCCTCGCCGCCCACCCAAGCCGCCGTGTAGAATGACTGAGTGTGAAATTTCTCCTTCTTGTCTCCTTCAGTCCTTCCGTTCATGTGATCTTTCCACCACGCATATTGCTTGGATTTGCGGTCCACAAGCCATGGCAACAAAGGAGACAGGGGATCCAACATGGCAAACTCAGAATACAGGTCTCCTACTGACGGCATGTTCTTGAGACCGACAAACCGATCCACGCGTCTATCCGGTCTGTCGTCGGCGTACCCCAGTCCTACTTGGACCGTTGTAGTTCCATTGGGTACCCCCCTTGCTTGCCAATCGAGTGTTTGTCCCATTTCTTGCAAAGACCGAAACTCACTGGTCCAGTTTCCAGAATGCGCAAATTCACTCACGTATTCTCGCATCAGTTCCACATCTTCAATGGCAGAGGAGAAAAAGTTCCGGGCATTCGTCGACACCAGGCGTGTTACATCCAGGCCACCAATGGCATTGCAGATCTTGAAATGCTTGGCTTTGTTTCGGGTGCTTTCTTTGGGTGCCATGGTCAGAGATTTATTTACTTTTCTTTGGTGCTTTTTCTTCAGGGATTTTTGAAGGTTTCGAGAGGGAGGCTCCAGAGAGCTTGAAGGGTAGCTTTTGTGAGATTGGCACGGTAGTAACATCGAAGCTAAATTTCGGCTTTTCTCTAACATCCAAGCTGAATTTCGGCTTTTCTTTGCTTCTCAGTCGATAACTTCGTTATGGCTTACTATACCGGTACCCCCTTAATTCCGTTGTACCGCTACCAATCCAACATGCCGCAGTCATGCCGCCATGTCGAAGTGGCCATCTCCAAGTGAAGCTCGGACAACGAGGAGGGGCAAAGTCTTCATTGTGCGCATGCCGTAAGATGTCCTTGATGAATGACTAGAGATTCCCAACAATCTGTACTTCTTTAAATCCGCGTCGGCAAACTTGACTCTTTCTATACACTGTACCGGTACGCGCACAATAAGACTTGAGTCGCGTACCGGTACTAGTTTCTCAAAAGCCTTAACATACAGTACATGTACATTATCTCTTTTGCGCACTCTGTGAGGTCATTTGACTTGACTCAGAAACGAAGGAGAACAAAGCGTGTACTGGAGCACTAGATTTACCGTACAAGGGAAGAGAATCTGATGCATTCAACCTCTTCAGCTGCACTTCCCAAATGGCCATTCCGGAAGTCCCTCGAGAAAGTGGAACAGGCACCGAACCCTAGCTACATACATACATACATACATACATGTAGCCACATCTCGAGTGGACGAGAAGCCGAGGTCATTGACAAAAGACAAAGGGGAACAGGGCATACCTGGTACAGTGTACCGGTACTAGATTAACCGGTAACCGTGAAGAGCTGCATTTCAACCATTCAACCTCCACAGCGCCACTTCCGTGTTCCGGTGACATGGCCAGATCTGCTTGGACCGCGCCATCCTCAAAGGCTCCGGTTCCGAAAGCAGAGTCGAGTCTGCAGACAACAGATTTGCGAGCTTTCTTCTTCTTGTCGTCGACGATCTTGCGGTTGAAACAGATGACCTTCCGACCGTCTTCATTGGTTGTCTTATTTTAAAATAAATGGCGTCCATGGTGTACTTGACAGAGATGACATTGGAGTGGCTGCTGATGTAAGCACCTCATGGACCTCCTTGTCAGAAAGAGCATTGCGATCAAAGATCATGACTCTTCCTTCATCCGCGTGGTGAGCCTCTTCATTCATTTCAACGTAACCAACCTCTTGGTACAGTACTTACTGCCTAACCATCTTGGCGTATTTTATGAGCAGCCAAGCCTTCGAGCAACAGCCTTCAAGCAACAGACCAAGAACACGACCCGTATGGGTTTGAATTTGAGTTTTGCGGCGGCTTTGCATGGATCCAGTGAACCACGGTGTGACGCCATTCTTCCAATCCACCAATTAACAGCCACTCGACAGACAGCCCGCAATTCCTCCAACAGTAACAGTGACAGTCCACACTTCCTTCCACCGACAGGCGCCGACGACAGTCAATAGCCCTTCCGACGACAGCAACATCCCATTCCAACGACGGCAGCTACAATCCAACGACGGTCACAATTCCACCAAAGCAAAGCGTCACACTCCACGACACCACCAACCAAACATGAGTTTCCCATTCTTGCTCCCAACACACCTCAATCTTTAGCAATGGCCCCAGCTTTTAGTTAGCAGAGTGCACTCCATCCTAGAGACTTCTCCGACGTAAGGTTCATCACTTCAGCAATCCATTCCAGGCAGAGTAGCCATGCTTCGTTGTCCATGTTTCTAGTTGTAGTTCATGAACCAGCTGAGGTTGCGCTTCGCGTGGTTCTTCTATGCTATCGGTGCTATGCAAAGTTTTGGAGTTGGTAGTGTGCTTCACACTGCCAATCGTCGGTGCAAAGTGAGCGCAAAATTGCTCTGACTCGACTCGTTTGGAAATTTCCTTCAAAGCAAGCACTGTCGGAGATGAGCTTGCTTGTCCATGGCTCCCCTTCTTCGGATGACATCTTCAAAGGGTGGTGACGAACTCCCTCTTGTTATTGGCCATCGCTCCCAAAGACATCGATGACAAGCGATTGATTTGCGTCCGACAAAGATCTGGGCATGGGTTTGCCCTCAAAACAGATGACGGGAACTGCACCTTCAATGGTATCATCAGCAGCGACAGGCTCGCTCAGGCAGTCAAATCCCCGTTGTGGGCAGGGAACGGGGATTTGACTGTCTGTTTGATATGGTGGCCGGACGTGATGTTCCGGACGTACTGACTGGGTAGCGCCCTTGAAAGTGTGACGGATCTTCTCCACAGCCAGGGACGTGCAAGAAGAAAGGTTGTCAAGCGGAATGACGAAACCCTCATTGGTAAGAATGCATTGTCGGCCACCAACTACTAGTCTTCAGCCCGATTCTTGTAGTATTCGAAAAAGACCGGCGGGATGGATGGTACTATTGACTCAACCAGTGGTAAGCGTATTGACGGAAGACACCAATGCCTGGGCCCTTCTGCTGCATAGCAATTTTGCTGGCTGCGTCCACAATCTTCAGCCCATTGATCAGATCCCATAATTGTCAATACCGGTGACATCAATTTTTTGTTGGTGGGTTACAGTAACTCGTGCCACCGTTGGCTCCCCTATCCATGAGAGAGCCTCTGTCGTTCTTGCTGCGCACAGTGGATGTCTGAACTGTACAGCGATAGACAAAACGACCAAGGGCGGTCAGTATCATCGGAAGGTACAACCTGGGCGGTCTGTCCATGTACCCCGACGTGTATTTCGTCTGCCCTTTGAGAGAGAAGGGCTGCAGATTGACAGGACTGTGTTGGATCCGGCCAAACCAAAATGCTTCTTCTTGGACTGATCCCCAGTAGGAGTGTTGTCCGCAGAGGACCCGGAGCTCCAATTGGAACCAGAGGAAGAGGACTCAATCTGGTAGCAATCTGCAGACATCATCTGGCACACCGATTTTGTAACAGAAGCACAAGGTGTCCTCTTGCGTCCTCGGTGGTGGACTCGCTTCTGTTTGGAACTCACGACCGTGAAAGGTGTCTCGGATGTTGCAGGTGTCGTGGGGGCATGAGTAACCGGTGTAGCAAACTGAGGCTGACTGTCCTCTAAAAGTTCAAATAGAGGCGAGCTAGTGTCCTGAAGATCTTGATTTCGAATGGTCTTGAGGCGAGGATCACCTTCGGGGACTCCAACAATGTCAACGAGGCTCAAGGATGCGACCATGTGGGTGAGGACACCAGATGTGTTCGTGAGAACATCTGCCGGATGATTAGTCTCTTGAGGAGGAAACGGATCATGGGTGGTAACCACCTGTACGGTAGGTCGGTCTCATTGATGTGAGGTGCCTTGCTGTCAATTTCTTGGACGCTGACTTCTTCTAGGTCAAAAGGATAGAGACGTTTCTTGAGGAACCTCGGCTTGGGGACATGTGCATAGGGATTGTGCATGTTACCGTGTGGTTCTGGAGCAGGTGAGGGGACGGCAAACAAGAATCATATGTGGTAATCGTACTTGTGCAACGTTTCCAGAGAGTAGATCAGGTGGTGTCCTGAAGCATTTCGTGGTTGTACGTGCTACGTCGCCAGCTAGATGCCGTAGGACTTGGTAGTGCTACCATGTGTAGAATCATAGATGGCGGCATGCTTGAGAAATTTGGCGATGTTGTTCTTCGCGGCACGTCTAGCTGGCTGGCATTTGAGTCTGGCGAACACTGGAAAGGTTGGCTACACCGGAGACTGCTTGTTCAAGGAATTGAATGAGCTGTCCATCGCTCTACGTGTCGGGTGTGTGCTAGAGTCATTTGCACATTGTAGATGCGGGCTTGTTCCTTCCAGTTGAAACTGAAGTTAGTTTGACTTCCACACCATGTGCCTTTTGCGAAATTTGAAGTGGTCATGGACGAGGAGATTTGTGACGCTCGAAGTGTGGCCGTCATTCCAGATGGCTCGCGTGTTATTGTTGTCAAGGTTCTCGGCTAGAGCAGGCAAGATTGCTGGCAGTAATCTTGATGCAATTGATCTGTCCTGTAGAGCCACTCCTTCTGTAATTTGTCCAATGCGAGATTCACAGGGTTGTGATCTTCGATGAGGAGGTGATGGTGGCAGTGGGATTTCATGGTCGTGAGGAAATGTTGTTTCTACTTGGGCCAGATGGACTCGTCACGGAGGATCTCCTTGTAATCGCTGCGGGAGATCTTCACGTTCTTGCTCCGCTGCATGGCTGCCTGCTCAAGTTCGTCTTCGGCTGCCTTGGGTGTCGCACGTTGTTCCATGGTCGGATCTCGGCAGTGACATCCCATACGCTCATGCGAAATTCTTGGTACATTGCATTGTATCATGATCGATGTGATGAGCACGAACGAACAAGGAAGGTTCGACAGATGTGATGGTAGCAGCATTGGATGCTTGCAAGTTGCCGTCGTCGTAGGGTGAGAACGATGGGTCATGCTGGAGTGTTCTTGTCAGCAGCTGGGAGTTGGAGATCTTGAATGTCGTCTTTGCAGAGATTCCAAAAATGGTGGATATCGGTGATTCCAACGTCAGCTAGTGCGAAGTACAGTTTGGGGGTTCCCAATCGGCGTCTGGACAAGCAAGGATGTGCTTGAGGAAGTTCCTGTCGTTTGCTTTGGACTTGCTCACCTGGTCATCGTTGAACCATGATTGCAAAATAGTGTAAGTGTTGGTGAGCGTGATTGTGACAGAACAATTTGCTAATTGAGGCAATGCTCAATAGAAAGACTTGCCCTCCTTCTACAAAATCCAACAGGCCTGGAGGAAACAAGTGGTCAATCCACCCAACAAGGCACCTGCCCCTAGCTATCATATAAGGAACCCTGTCACACAGAAACAGCTCAATATCTAGTGAGTGATTGTTGCCTACAGGAGGCCACCCAACCTTGGAAATCTACACTCCCACCGCAAACTAGATGACAAACTGGGGCCCCAGCCTCATACTACTACCAGCTCGAGTAGAGGCTTTGGGGCCCCGGTTGGAGCCAGGAGCAATCCAAGGTTGCCCCCTAGCTGGAACCTATTGAAATCCCAGTGCCTACCTTTTTTTAAATCCCTAATGGTCAGGGACTCCCCTGCTGCTTGCAAGTGATGAAGCACCTCGTGAAACTCGCACTTCAATCCTTCCTGAGTTTGGATCTCAAGCAGCACTGCTTTCAGTATAGACTAATGTTGTAGTCCCCAAAACTATTAATTCTTGTAGAACTAGTAGTATTTTAAAGTGAACTGTGTGAGTGGCGAAGCCGCAAGCTGCGAACACAAACTGCCCCCCCCCAAGGTTTTTTCTAACCTTCACTCAATAAAAAATTTCTAAATTGAGAGATGATGACAACGAACCTTCTGCAGGGTCCTTTAGTTTCGATGCAGCTGTAATAATACCTCTTGAACCAATACTGTGGTTTTCATATACCTAAAGTCTACTCATTATACTACCATATTGTAAAGCCTGTACACCAGGTTCATTGGAAACAGGAAAGAAATGAAAATGTGGAAGCCTGGAGCATTGAGTCCCAGGAAGGATGAAGAATGAATGGATGCACCTCACACAAGGCGGATGCAAGATTAGGAAGCCTCTTCCTTGGGAGGATTGACCCAGAACGTGGTTGTGGCCCCCATGTTGGGAACAAAGACACGAGCTTTGACTTGTGTTTGGATCTCAGGAGCTTGCAACTCCAAAAACTCATGAGTACTCTCAGCGCAGACAATACGCCCAGCTTCTGACTTGTGACCAGCAAGGTACGAAACAGCATCAACGGTGGGCCCGTAAAGTGAGTACCGAGGTGTGCCTCTGCCAACCACCTTTCCCTGCACTGGTCCACTGACCAAGGCTGTCTTTATCTGAACGTGGCCATGTTCAGGATTTCCTTCATCAATGAGCACTTCACTGGCTGCTGAAGCAGCAAGGATGGCAAACCTTGCCATTCGCTTCGCGTGGTCATTTCCCTGATCCTGGATGCAGTTCGTGGCACCCATCCAGCCACCACCTCCACTCATATCAACCTTGAACACATTGTGTTCCTCAGCCAGCGCATCCAATCGATCAAACAGACGATGCAGCAAGTCAGTGACCTTGATTGGAGGAAGCTCCGATGAAAGGGTTCCAAAACCCTCAATCTCACAGTATACCAATGTAACTGTTTCATGTGTCCCTGGTTCCACTGTCTTCCCTTCACCAAGTGCCTTTGCAATGTGAGCAGGGAAGAGCTTTTTGAGAAAGCCCAACTCACCCGACTCCTCCTTCTCAACCTGGTACTCCACATCCACAGGCTTGAATCGGTTGATACGGCTAGCAAGCTCATTCAAAGTCGGTCTCTCCTCAGGATTGGCCAGGAGACAGTCATGCATCATGGCAGCAACACAGGATTGCATGTTCGGAGGGTAAGGTGGTCTCTTGTTCACTTTGGGATCTTTGATCTCTTGAATCACAACACTTGGTTCTTCTCCTTGGTATGGTGTCGCTCTGGCATACATTTCCCACACTGTGATACCTAGAGCATACACATCGCTTGCAGGGGTGCTCTCTGTCCTTTGGCGCAGCAACTCTGGGCTCGTCCAATATGGAGTCCCAGGCGTGCCAGATCCAAAGTCAGCAACCTTGGCCCTTAGCTTTTCATCAATTAACACATTGCGGGCCTTCAGGTCTCCATGGACGACCTGCTCTGGCTTGGTGTTGTGCAGGAACCGCAAGCCTTGTGTCACGTCCTTCAAAATGTCGAGAATGAGCTGCCCATCCATCTTTGTGTCGCTGCGCACGAGATCAAAGAGGGATCCACGCTCCATGTATTCAAGAACCAAGCTGGGCGTTGATCTTCCCTCGACAACAGCTCCCATGACGCAGACAATGTTGCGATGCTGCAACCTAGACAACATGCGAATCTCCTTGATGAAGGCTTCGCGATGAGTCTTTCTTTTGGCAAGAGAAGAAGAGCTGCGAAATGAGGCTATTGTGGACGTAATGGGTGCAGATGAGCCTTTTTCCATGTCATCACTCGAGATTTGTGACTCGGTTGTGGATCCCTTCGATATGAGTGTGCTGCGGATGGTTTTCACTGCCACCTTGCTGCCGCGATACTCGGCCAGGACCACTTGTCCAAAGCTTCCTGAGCCAATAGTGACAGGTGGAACCGGAATCTCAAGCTCCTTTGGATCAATCTCCCATACAGAATCAGCCAGTCGACGCCTGTGCTTGACATACAAGTGGAGGGCCAAACAAGCCAGGACCACAATGGGGACAAGAAAGGCCGCAACCACAGCCCCTGTTTTCATGCAGCTGCCGTTCATTGCAACTGTGCCAGGACTGCAAATGCAATTGCCTTCAAAGTCGGCAATCCGGTTGTCTCCACAGTCCTTGGGGGTAACAAGAACTGAAAGGGGAATGGTGACTGGAGCACTGTAGAAACAATCCGGATAGCCATCATCTCGAACATCAAATACAATGGAATCTGACTGGGTACCAGTGGCCAGTTCTGATGTAGCAACCTGGAATTGAATGGGAAGGAACTCCCCTGAGCGAAGAGTGTAGGTGTCATCTGAGAAGAGTTCAGAATCGTTGATCTGAACCCAAGGGGGAATCTTGCTGAGTGATAGCGTCACGTCCAAGTTCCCCCCATTGACAATCATACTGCTTCCCTCCAGGACTACACCACGCTCCCCCTCCATGGAGACAGCAGGATCGGCTGCATCAGGTCCACCCACCAAGCTGCTGTATTCGGATGTTGTATAGACTTGAATAGCCTTGTGAACTTCCGCCTTGGAAACGAACACCAGGAGAGTCCAGTCGGCCACAGTGTCCCAGTTCTCGTACATGACATAGAATTCCGTGGGGGAATCCTGTCCCGTCAGGGTCACATTGAGGGTCTCAAAGGCTCGCTCTCCTTGAGGCGTTGCTTGAATTTTTTCCCAAAGGCCTTTCCAGTTTGCATTGTCCAACTTGGTAAGGTCTTGAAGAATCGTATCCGAGGGCAAGTAGGTCTGGTTCCTTCGATCTTGAAGAATGACGCTCTCATCCACTAGATCATACGTGATTCGGATTTCTTCCATTCCAGTCCTTTCCGGGTAGAGGCGGTTCACCACCTCCTGCGAAATGACAATGGTGTTAAAGTTAAAGTCCACCAGCAGCCCAAAACTGTTGGGCGTCAATGTATCTTGCAGATCATCGAGAAATGCTGAAATGTCGCTAACCGCGATATCGATCCCTGCAGTGGCCACAAAAGTATCCTGATAGTCGTATCCCCGGAACCGGCCACTATAGTACACGGGAGCAAGTGCTGAGATGAGCGAAACTCCAGGGAGTGCCAAGTCCGGGCTGAAGAAGAAGAAAGGAGAGTAAGAATGCTGTGTTTGAAGTTTCCATCTCTAGCTAGCTTGGGCTGCAAGCAAGTATGACTTACTACGGTGGGGCAAATAGAGCCTTTCGTTCGGGGTTCCATTGGGGTAGGGCCGGGACGACGAACGGTTGTACCCTGGAATCATACTGCTCCCCCACGACATCTCCGATGGTAAGGGGATGCTCGTAAACTGAGAGAGGTGGGTAGTACATGAGTGTGTCTGCCTCGCCGCACACCCAAGCGGCCGTGTAGAAGGATTGCGTGGGAAATTTCTCCTTCTTGTCTCCTTCGGTCCTTCCATTCATGTGATCTTTCCACCAGGCCGATTCCTTGGATTTGCGGTCCACAAGCCATGGCAACAAAGGAGACAGGGGATCCAACATGGCAAACTCAGAATACTGGTCTCCTACTGACGGCATGTTCTTGAGACCGACAAACCGTTCCACGCGTCTATCCGGTCTGTCGTCGGCGTACCCCAGTCCTATTTCGACCGTTGTCGTGCCATTTGGCAATCCTCGCGCTTGCCAATCGAGTGTTTGTCCCATTGCTTCCAACGTCGGAAACTCACCGGTCCAGTTTCCAGAATGCGCAAATTCACTCACGTATTCTCTCATCAATTCCACATCTTCAATCGCCGAAGAGAAAAAGTTGCGGGCATTCGTCGACACCAGTCGTGTCACATCTAGGCCGCCAATGGCATTGCAGATCTTGAAATGCTTGGCTTTGTTTCGGGTGCTTTCTTTGGGTGTCATGGTCACTTGATTTGATGCTTCAATGCTTTTTGAATGGTTTCCTTTTGAGAGGGAGTTTCCACTGACCTTGCAGGGCGACTGCTTTTTATGAAACCTTTGCATGCCCAAGAAAAAGGACATCGCCTTTTCTTTGGCCAAGCCTGGTCGGCATCTGCTGGCTTCGTGGGTAGTACCAACTGGACCCCCTACTAATGCAACATCCCACTGCTAGTCTTCTTCCGCCGCCCGAACTGAAGATCCAAAATTAACGATGAATGACTTCAAATCCTCTGTTCCACTGATGAGCGGATGAAGTAAGATGATGTCCTTGTCGAATGACTACTATGGTAGTAGGTCTCGGAATCGAATGGAATCGAATCACCGACACGGACCGTCAGAAACTTGCTTGCCCCAATGCCTCGGGGCAGCTCTTGGGCACAGATTGGAGTGACTCATCAGTTCCCCATGCCCAAAGAAACAAGGAAAGAACAACTAAACTTTTGCAAAGCGTTAGCGAAGTTGACAGGCTCTCATCGGATTCTCTCTGCTGCTCTCTTGATTGTACGAATTAATAGAAGCCATGAGGTCATGTGACTATGTGACTTAATTAATCGTTGCCAACCCGGAAAGAGATAAATCAACCATCGAAGAAATGGTTCATCCTCCGATTTATTAAAGAGCACTATCGGGGAAATCAAGGTTTATAAAAAATAGAAAAGAGTTAAAGGACATTGTTGAACATAGAGTCATCGGCGCTCATCGCACATAGAGGGTTACTACAACTCTAGACTCTAGTAGATCTCTATTTAACACGGGCATTGTGTTTGAGGAGAAAAGAGGGACCATCAAGCAGAAATCTTGTACCTGTACTTTATGACTTTATGTCATTAATAGGATTTCTGAAATCCTGCTTTCTGGAAACCTGAACCAGTCGGTCATTCTGTCGGTCATTCGGCAGGTTCAGGGAGACCAAAACCGGTGGTACTTGCTACCTGTACCGGTAGATAGCTACTAGCTAGCTAGGGTGTGTTTCTGTCAACGGGAGGGATTTTGCGGCCAAGAACTGTCGGCGGCATCCTTCCTTGCTCCCTTTCATGTTTCAAGTTGTGCCGTTTGTCTGCTCGATTGGCTGTCCAGCTTGCCTGCTTGCACCTTGCACCTTGCACTGACCGCATCCTCCTATCTCGCGCACATGCCCCCGTAGTCTAGATCTAGTGCCCTCTCACCCATAGTAACCTCTATATAGTCGGGAGTCGGGAACGGTGCGGGACTTCTTCGAGAAGAGCAGCAAGACAATGCTCCATCGAAGAAGAGTTGCAGTGGCTGGTGCCATTGGAGTGGGCCTTTGTTTTTATCAGGGGTGGATCTATCAGCGCCAGGATGATTGTCGCTCCAAACCTGACAAGAGGGACTGTGCGAAGTACAACGATCAATCTTTAGTTTCAGTTCACTTTCAATGTTATCTACTCGAGTATCTACTAACTACCGGTAGCTAGGCGCTACACCGATTCTCTAATGGGCGTAACAGAGGTTTTGAAACTGAAAGCGGATTTTCCTGTGCACAACTCGCTGCCCGCTCCAATCTGCGCCACGAGTTTCACAGTGGCAGTGATGACGCGTGGACCAAGCGTGTAGTCAAACTCAAAGGGGATGCTTGCCGAGAACGAGGTAGTAGGATTTAGGTCATTTTTCGATAGTGCGGTAGTGTTACCGAGGACGGGATCAGAGAGCTGATCAAACAAATCCACAGTGCCAAAGCCAGTTCCAGCCTCGAGCGAAGTAACTGCGATGGACTCTCCCGCAAAAGCCGATGGTAGTGCCACTAGAATATCGACGGATGCAAGCACAAGACCAGTGCTCGGGGGAGGAACACCAGATCCTTGCGTGCTGAACCCGACAAAAGTCGACGCACCGAAGGTATCACCAATATATAGGCCAAATCGGCCGAAAGAGCAATGAATCTGGAAAGTGACTACCTGAAGCAAGGCCGATGGATCTTCTGTGTTGCTGGAATTGTAGATCATGATGGTCGCACCAGCCGGCACCCTTGGAGAATCATCGTCGCCATCATCAATCGCATCAATGTTGAAGGTCGACCCTACAGCGACAACTCCGCTGTGGAGCACCTCGTTGTTTCTTGGGTCTTCAACTACGATAAACACCGTCGAACCTTCCTCAACCGGAGGACCTTCACCCGAGTCAAAGCATTCGAACCTGCCTGACTCCTGGATAGTGTTACTCTGGAGACAGCTTCCACCGTTGTAGCGCATAGTGATCGTCGATTTCCTGCCGCGGCAGATTTCTTGAACGGGAGCATCACAGGGTGCCCCTGCAGACGGCCCGCTTTGGAGGGTGCAACTGGTGACCTCCACGGAGATGTTGCAATTGCGCACGCATTGCGAACCACCCTGGCGAGCCAACACTGGGGTGCCCCCATCATCGACACAAACCTCTTTGTCAGCGGTGCAGCCAACATCCACCAGGCCGGCAACATCAGCAGCTGCCGCTCCAGCGGAAAGGCAGTGTTTGCACATGACTCCTGCCTTATTCATGGCTGGTTCGGCTTTGTTCGCTCCCACACAAATGGGACTGTCTACATTGCACCCAAAGTCCACACCATTGCTGGCTACCGTGTTGTTACAGTCCTGGGATTGCCCGACAACCAATGCAGCCAGCCAGAGCACAGCCGCAAATGCACGTGAAGAGACTGGAAGAAGCATGATTGCTGTTGTTGGGAATATGTATGTATGTATGCACTGCTGTACCGGTATAAATGAGAGTCGAGCTTTAATGAGGTATGTAACTTACGCTCGCAGTGAGCGAAGGACACGACTTTCGGACTTCCCAGACTGAAACAATCAAAAGGTGAATTAAAACATTCGAAAGGTGAAGTAACACGGAACCACTCGACAAAATAGTCGGCCCCAAGTCGAGTCCAGTCAGTGTGTCGTCACATTTTGGAGAACTTCCCTGCCCTCCAACCGATCTACTAGCTAGCTATGTGTTAGGTCGTACGGTCGTACCGTACCCCCAACCAACCACTACAAGAGTACTTTAGAAATAATAATGAGCATCGTGGCTGAGCTCACAAATTGTTTGTAGTGAGCCCGTGACGGGGTCGTCGTGACATCTGATGGTCGTTCGTCGGTCGTTTGCTCCACAGAAGACCAAAGAGAGAGAGACGTCTGATTCCACGAGCTCCAATCTTGGTTAGGAGTAGCAATACCTCATCAGGGTGTGTTTCTGTCAATACGGATGGCTGGGTTTGAAACCCATTTTAAGTACATGTACGGCACCCTCTCCCACTAAATGAGGGAACAGTGGGCTTTTGGGTCATGCATCATTGAGGAACGGTGCGGAAGGAACGAACTCGTACAGTACGTAAAGGATCCCACAGAAGCTGCAGAGGTGCTGAGATGCAAGAGGCAGCTCATCGTTGCATGCTACTTCTTTGACGATTGTTCTGGCCTTCCCGAACTGTTGAACAGATACCGAACCGTATTGGAAGACAACCCTCAGGCTCCTGTTGGCTGGCTCTCCCAATAAACTCAGATGCTCGAAGATCGTTCATGAGCACACGAGATCCGGGCCGCTCTCGGGCTTGGTCATAGCTACCGTACTGCTGTGCGTGCCGTGTGCATCCCATTCATCACATAGTTCACGTTATATGTCAAATTTTGGCAAGATCAGCCACTGGCTGGTGGAATGCCATTCTCGTAGCTCGCAAGCAATGCGTCTGTCATGCATCGTGACCTGAGTCTTGGCTTTTGGGTTGTCCTCTCCGAGCACTGGTCCGAAGCAGATTCTGTTACTAACTAGACGCGTTTGAGGCAGTTTGCTTTTTGTTCCCTTACTATATTATTGTGGTTCCATCATGTGTGTTGATTCGAATCATCCATGTGCTCCACAGAGTTTGTTTGCAATCAATCTACATGAATGAATGATCACATACATCTGGAATCTTCGTGTTGACTGTCAATGCAGCTGGTTGGAGATGACGATCGATGAACCTTCAAAATAGACCACTGTAGGCCCTTTTGCTTGGACAAAGCTGCAACAATCATAACGTGAACCACTAATGTCGTTTTAACTTGGGTTTATGAGCGCTACGGTACTGCAGGATACAGAAGATACCGTACACAGAGAACCAAGATATTTAGACAGCAGGGATCAAAGCGAGCCACTGGTAGACACGGAGCTTTTGGCCAAAAGCATCTCTTTCTGAAAGTTACGACGATCTATCCAGCTGCACAATTTTTATGACGACGATTACAAGGACTGTACAAATTGTGCAATGGCGGCATTGACGGCGGGTGCATCTTCATCATGCGGACAATGCCCGGCATTGATACTGACACGTTGCGCACTGGGATAGAGTTCCTGAATGCGATTGGCCGCCGTGGGTCGAATCCAAGGATCTTGTTCGCCCCAACACAGCAACAATGGCTTGTTTTCAGGCGATAGTTGCTCGAGCAAATCATCGACATAGACTTTGGCCCCAGTGGTCCGGGTAATGACACGATAAAAGACTTCGGGGGCATTGGGATTCAATGCCGGTTCAAAAATGGATTGTACCAATTCGTCATCCACAACGGCGGCATTGACGGGATAGACCTGTTGGAGGACTTGAGAAATACGAGCGGGTTGTTTGGTGTAGAGAAAGGAGCATTGAATGATGAATCGTTGAAAGGCTTCTTGGAGTTTGGCGACCAATGCATTGGTTTCGGGTTCTTGTTCTTCTTCTTGGTCGTCTAATTCGGGATTTCGAAATTTTCCAGCGCCATTGAGCAAGACACATCCATTGACCAGGGGTGATACGGTACTGGTGTAGAGTGCCGTGAATCCGCCCAGCGAATTTCCAGCCACTGTGGTGGGTTTTTGAATGACTTGGTCAATAAAATCGGAGGATTGATCTCTCCAGAGTTCGGCATTGTAATCGACAATGGGTTTGTCACTCAAACCAAATCCCAACATGTCCACGGCAAACACGTGATGATTGCGTGCCAATGCGGGAATGTTGTAGCGAAAATGATAGACACTGGCGCCAAAGCCGTGAATCAACAGTAATGCCGGTTTGGAAGGATCGCCCATTTCGAGGTAGTTGATCTTGTGACCCCGCCATTCCCAACTGTCGTATCCTTCGGGTCGCCACGGCAAACGATCGTTGGTCTCGTAGTCAAAGTCTTGTAGCGCGGGAATGGAACCGCTACTAGCAGTAGTAGAAGTGGCAGTGGGAGCGGTTTGTACCGCAGCGCTGCTCAAGCCATGACAGCCATGGAGGCTACTGCTCACAACAAGAGCAAGGAAAAAGGAAACAGCAGAGATCTTCATCATCATGGTCAAAACAGTTTCAATCTAAAGAAAAAATAAATGACACCACCAGCGCTACAGTTGTTCGGATCCTCACTCACACACTCATGCAACCAGCCTTGCATCCCTTTGCTGTTCTGGAAGAACTCAGCTGACACAGACGTCGATGCCACAAACAGCTGGCAACGCTGCATCATCATGGTTCCATTGCTTATTCATTTTGAATTTGGACTTGCGCGAAGCGTGGAAACCTTAGGCCAACTGCTCCGAAACTCTACGGTATGACTCTTTTCCATCCAACCTTGCTTCGAAGATACTAGCTAGAGTACAATCGATGGTCATCCACACGGGTTGCTTGAAACGTTGCCACCATCATTGTTTGTTTGCATGCGCCCGAGACAAGTTGCGGCGAACGTACGAACGGCATGCAGCTTTGTTATGTGTCGTCGTACCGTACCGTATCGTAGCGGGCTTTATGAGAGCTTGCTTCCACCCGTCGTTGTTGAAGTCAAGTCGAAAGGAATGAATTCAATCCTGTTAACTGCAAAGCAATTTTACGTGGAGCAAAATTTATCTAGAGATAGTTGTTCGAGTTTTATACTATTGTACTGGTACGTGTAGTCTTCCATGGAATCGAATGCATGGAATGGAATGATCAATCGAATGCATCATTCTCACGTAGTGATAGTCGTTTGCTTGATCAGTGTGAGCGACAGAAGTAACAGCGGCATCTGTGCGCACCGGTACCTACCTACCGTAGTAGGCAACAAAAGCACAATAAGATTTGGTTCTCGACGCCTCTCTTTCCACGCTCTGGTTATAATCTGACCACGGACGACGCCAAGATCAAAAATAATCTGCAGTCAACTACATGACTATACATTTGAAACCATTGCTTGTCCTCCGCTCTGGGCTGAGTTCCCCCTATATATAGCACTATTATAGTTTGTTGTTGAACAGAGCAGGCCCACTTTGAACGCCCCGTCCGAGCGATCTTGAATATAGCTAGCCATGCAGCGACGGACCAACCAGAGAAGAATCAACAACCGATATATCGACGAAAAGCGCATGCAGTATACAGTGTATTCCAAATCCCTCGTCTCCTTTGCCTTCCAGTCGGCCTATTGAACTCTTACTTTGCTACCGTGCTCACAAAACGTCACGGCTATACAGGTCCATTGCCTGGCAGTACGACCAGAAGGCTGATTTGGAAACGTACTTCATTTACAAAGGTCAGAAGGGTGGATACCCTTTGCCTCCAGTTAGAGAGCAGTATTATCTTGGCAGAATTCCTGAGAAGTACCGACCCATCACCAATCAGAAAGTGTGCGTGTTCTTGCTAGCACTTGGTCAGTACTTTTATGAGTATGGTCTGATCTGCGAAGCCATGAACTGGTGGTTCCAAGAACTTCATTCGCGTAAAGCATCGTTTGACAAGATGTATCAGTGGGATGGATTGCTGTGTGTTGAACTTCCGGGCCTGACCAATGCTGAAATTGAAGACGAAACTTATCGTCTTGCTGGTACTGCACATGGCAAAGTGGTTACGGCTGATCCTGCATTCTTGTCTATTCCTATGAGAGATACCTTTCGTTGGAAGAAATGGCAGATGTCCCCAAAGGACAAGAGTGATCCCACTGAGGAAGATCCCATTGAAGAGTATGGATCCGATGACGAGGACAAGAGTGAACAACAAGCCAACAAGACTCCTGGTCGCTCCAAGGCTTCGAAGAAAAGAGGAACTCCCCAGACTTCTATTGGTTCTTCCAAGCGTCGTGTTCGTACTCCATCTTCAGTTTCCACTGTTGGAAGTGGTAGGGGCACTATGAAAGATCCCGTTGTTCCAGCTGGAGTTTTCGACAGTGACAATGACGATGATGACAACTTGCCTCCAGTGGCTCGAAAGAAGAAGACTCTTGATGCCAAGACCCAACTTCTCTTTTGTCAACAGCCCAGTCAAGCTGATGCCTGTCCATCCTTGTCATCCATGTCGTCGTCTGACAGTGCTCGTGCTCGACACAATGACATTCAAGCCCTCCTTCTAAGTGGCAAGTTCACACGCCATTCCAGTGACAAGGACGAGGAGGACAAAGAGAACTGAAAAAATAACGAAGTTTTATTTTTAAGGCTACACCTCGTCAGACGATCCGCTGAACGGTGCCGTGACGAACCCATATACCTCAGGCGCACGAGGGCGCCCACTTAGGATGGGCCTAGTGTAAGCCCCCCACTGGAGAAATTGAACAAAACTCCGGAGGGTGCTGTACGACTAACTATCTACGCTAGGCTAAATCGCCCGCTATTGCTATGGGAATCCCACCTCGGTGCATAGTTACCCTGATTGGGAAGGCTGCTCGCGTGCATGCTCGTCCCTCATTGCTTTGTCAACAACTGGAAGCCAATTGGCCAGCCATGCCTTGATATCCCCCGGCCCTTTGGCCATCTGTTCCTCCAGGGGTCGCTTGAAGATGGTATCAAGGAGATGCTCTGGGAGCAGGTCCGCTTTTTCATACAGGAGCTCAACCTCTCGTTGGAGCTGTTCGTGTTTCTTGCGCCATTTCTGTTCCTGATCCCGGCCGTGCCTGGCGGCATTGCGGTCTTCCCAGAGATTCCACCACTGCTGGATCAGAACAGAAGCCAGATTGGTGACCCAAAGCTGACCGGTCTTGGTGGTCTCCTTGGAGCCGACCCGGTGCAAATAGGCATCTTGGTGCTTGGCCCAATGCTTGGACAACCGTCCTCTCAGGAAATTATCCCAACCAATGAGATTTTGAGTGTCAACAAGATCCCTATACCGTTCCGGATAATGCCACGGGTGTAGGAACCGGTCTTCAAAGTGGTATTGAAGCCCATCAAGAACAATTTCCAGGAGGAAGGGGTCTGTGGAATCCTTGCGCAACTTTGTACTGATTGCTCGTTGCATGGTTCCTCGCCACAAATCCACGTCAACATGCAGGCATCTGTAAACATGGGTCTCTGTCTCATGATCACCGCCGCAACGGGGACAGTGGTGATCATACTTGGGGTCGTCTCGGTGTATCCGTTTCCCAACTGGCAACAATTGAAATAGGAACTTCACGATTGTCGGTTTGTGGATCTCATGACGGTTGACAGCACGACCATGGGCTGTCCAATCAACCAGTGCGGGGGTGTCCTCGTACCAATCTGGATTAAGTTTGACAATGTGGCCAAACAAGGGCTGGTCGTTCCTGAGATGCCGCAGTGTTCTGGGAAGCTTGTATGTGCATGTTCCTTTGGGAAGGTGCAGCTGGGCCAAGTTGGCCGGAAATCGGAGTACCTTGGAGTGATCCTGTTTCATGTGTCGGGTCATGTAGCTGCCTGCAAGTTTGTCAGCTCTACAGTTCAGTTGAGCCTTCAAAGGTAGTGTTTCAATGGCCTTGTGCTTGTCCTGGTACGATTGGATGTGCTCCATCTTGGGCACTGTGACGGCAGCCCGAAACGAATCCTCGATCTGCTGCAAGACATCCCAGTCGGAGTCCAAGGAATCATTGGGGTACCAGCCCTCATAATCCAGGCAGCCAGCACACTTGTTGGTAATGGATTCATTGTCGCACAGGTGCACATAATTCTTCATGCTGGTTCGGTCATAGAACTCCAGCAATCTCCGCAGAAGGCAAGTGGGGGAGAGAATGCCATAAGCCTCCGCCCTGTAGGATGTCGGAACCATACCAAAAACGGGACCAGAGCACCGAAGCACAATCTGACCGCGATTGTCTCCCAGAACCCAAGCAAAACTCGCCTTTCTGGCATCAATGTCTGCAGCCCCATCACTCGCCACCCAGAAGGGCATGGCTGTGACAATCTGCAGGACGGAGTAAGCGTCCACCATCCATTCAAGCTCGTCATAGAGAGCTGTTTCCCAAGGCTCCAAAGTGGCAAGGAAATCCTCAAATGTTGTCGGTGTGGGTGGGAGTGGACGAGCAGGAATGCCTGCTGTGAAACCACTACCAACGACCACTGTCTCACGCTTGTTGAAGAGGGTCAGGTCCAGGACTTGCCGCTTTCCAGAGTCTGGTTGAACAGAGGTGCAAGATCGGGGGAAATAGGGATCTAGTGGCACTGAGTTGTGTAGGATGCTGGCGTCCAGGTAGGTCTCATCTCCGAACTCCCAGCGATGAACTGTCCGTTCCTTATTCGGAACTGGATGTTGGAACATCCAGAATTCGGACTCCTCATTATCAACTTGTTGATAGACAACGTTGGCATCGACCTCGTAGAAGAACCTGTGGCGCATGCGCGAGCCACCTCCCCAGGGGTACATCCAGCCTCAGATTTGGAGCGAACAGGGATAACGCTTTCCTCCACAACCACCAAGTCCTGGGATCCTTGGGTCGATCTTGAAACCTTTTGAAGTAGATGGTGCGAGGCATCAGAGGACTGGAAAAGCCATGCCAGAACTCCTCCCGGGTGTATGTGCCACATGCAGTGGTGATGTCCGCGACTGTGACAACTTGGAAGTAAAGACGCACATAGTTGATCCGTTTCAGATCTGCCTCCGAGAAATTTCCATACCACCCAACCAATCCATAATGTAGGAGTCGTGCTCACGCTGCAACGGGGGAATGTGAGCATCGTGGACTTCAATCGTGCCTCCAACAGATTGAAAGAACCTTCGCATGCATTGGAACAGCCCTACTGGGAGATGACAATCGATTTCGAGATCCTCAAGGATGGGCCGGCCAATTCCGGCATGGAATTGCAACCATGCGTATGTGACTTCACTTAGATCTCCGATGTCGGTGCACCTGGTCCTCCAGTGCTTTAAGAACTGCTGGATGACCCCGATTCCCTGCTTGTCGGCGAGTCGAAACATTTCAATACCCCCGAGCTTCCAGGAACCATAGCAAATGACTTTTGCAGTATTCGCTCTGTACCCCATTTTCTGAAGGGCAGCTCGGCGTGGAGCCGACTCGATTGTATCAAGATTGACATCCTTGAAGAAAGTGGTCTCCAAGCAGTAACCCACACTCGAAAGGAAAATGCTGCGATAGAACATATTGGCTTCCCGTCGATTCAATGGGGACCCTTTCAGAACCCTTGTATAATGGGTGCATTTCTTGATCAGGGCTGCTTTCTGTGCTGTGAGATTTCCAGCCGGGCCTTTGAAACACCCCAGGGACTTGTGGTCATTGTAGTTGTCGACTGGTTTGATCGGCGTGACGATCCCATCAGTGGATTTCACCTTGATTGGTGGTGTAAAGTCAGTCCCCGAGACCAGCTTTGGTTCGCCACTGGATCTGAACTCATATCGGGGATGATGAAAGGAACACTTCGAAGCCTCCAGCTTGGCGCCTGACGACCACAGAAGATCACTCCACCATTGAGCATCTTTCGTCGCCTTGTCCACCAGTACCTGCACTGAGGGAATGGTGTTGGTAAGAAAGCAATTTGTTCGAGAATTCGTATCATCAACAAACCCTGTCATGAACAGCTTGACCCGCTTTGAGCCGTCCGGGCTGGCAAAGGTGGCGCCAGTCGCATAGGGTTCAAAGCAATCGAACAGTGTACTTGAGATAAACAGCCATAAGGCCGGGGAGTTTCCAGCTCCTTGGCCAGACCCGTGCCAGGGATCCGCCTCTGTGTGCCCCAAGAACGTGACTGATGTTCCCAGAGTGGTCTTGATATGGTACCGGGCTTGTTCCAGATTCATTCCATTCACTTTGCAGACCCGTACCGGCATACCCATCTTGCGGCTTGCAAGACTAGCAATGTACATGAGAATCCGGTCGTAGCACGCGGCTGTGTCGTTATCATTTTTGATGAGCGGGTGCAAGCAACAACGTGACACTTCGTACTCTAGTTCCTCCGTATAACAGAGATCAATTGCTGACCTCCCTGGAACGGAACCAAATTGCCTTTTGTTGATCAGCCCTTGCTTGGAGGCATGGTGGAGCAATTCGCGCTACTTGACTCCTAGAAGCAGGTTATAATCGGCTTCGAAGATATGGATGACTCGCAGACGATGGATTTTGCAACCACCCTCAAGGATGAGGGTATTGACGATTTTGTTCCATCGAGAGTAGGCAAAGCCCTGTTCCAGGGCAAAGTTGAGGAGCCAAAAGTGGGCCTGCTTGATCTTGGTTTGAAACTCTGCCAATTCCTTTCCTTCCTCAGAATCCGCAAAGAGGGATTTCCAATGACCGAGATGTTGTCCAGAGGGAGAGGTTGTAGTGCGTTCATTCCAGCTCTTGAGTTTCCCATCGAACTGTTCCTCTGTCAATGTTGCTGGAATCTCACCATCGCAAGCCCGAGCCAGATGGCGAAGGAGAATTGCTGTAGCAAACGACGTTTCGAATGGACAAATGTCGTGTTCACCGTCAAGAATTGCATCCGCGGTAGCAGTACTGGCAGAGAAATCGGTATCTGTTCGCAGTGTTGAGTCGGTTCGGAATTCCGTTTCCTCAGCCTGCCGAAAATGCTTTTTGAGGTGGGCCTGGAGATGGCGTTCAATTTCCTCTGGATCCTCAACATACATCCAGTCTTTACACTGTTTGGGCGGCACTGTGGGATCCCGGGGAACTTCCAAGGTGGTCACTCCGGCACCATGTCATTTACCCTGCGCGTGGGCACACTTTTGCCATGCCCTTCGAGTGGCTTCAGCGTTGCACAAGCGCTTCATCACATTAGCCAACCGTGTGTCTCCTTCCGACTCGTATTGTGCTTGGAGTTCCATTTGGTACTCTTGACGCAACTTGTGGGTTCTCCACTCATCCACTTCCGCAGCACGAAGTTCCTTTCGGGCTTGCTTCTTTTGTTTCTTGCAGTCTTCCAACGATGTTGGTAGTTCAAAGGCTGGGTCGGAGATCTGCTCCATTCGGAGACGAATCTGATTCGTAATGTCGTTCTTGCATTGGAGTGCGTGCAGGGCCATTGTCAGGACTTGGAACTTCAAGCGTAACTGGGTCAACGCTGGGGAACTGGGAATGGGCGAATAAGTTGGGCACTTTTTGGCAGCGTGGAGGCTTGCAGAAAGCAGGAGTTGGTCCAAGGGCTCAGCCTCTTGCTGGGTAGGTGCCTGGTTGAATCTCCAGAGTCTTTGAAAGAATCCATGATTGTCAAGATAGCTGTACTTGGATTTGATGTAGGTGGTGACTTGGTGGCGTTTCTTGGAGTGCACTCGTCTTTGGCAGGGCTTGGGCAAAGCTGCTGTATCGGACCCGAACAGCTGTTTCAAGTCGAAGTCAACAAAGCAGGCACGGTGGTCACTATAGAAGTGGTCACAGAACGGATGGTACCCGCAAGCGTCGACAGCATCCAATAGGTTTTCAGAAATGAGGATGTAATCAATGACCTTACTTCCTCTGACATAGGTGTTAAAGTCGCTGATTCCGTGATTGTAGAAAATCGGATCTACAAGCTTACAATCGGATACCAGTCGCGATAGCCCCTTCCGTCCTCTTGCCAAATCGTCATTGAAATCGCCACCCACAATAATCTCATGACCATTTGCGATGTCATTCGTCACGCATTCCTGAAGGTCATTGTAGTGATTCCGCCTTGGATCTAGGGACGGCCGTGATTCCTGCACATAAATGGCATGTAATTGAGCCAGAACGGTCATATCACCAGCCCTCTCAACACTCCCATCGGTCACAGTATACACGTTGTAAACAGATAGTCGCTTTCCATCTTTGCAGGATAGGACCGTCCTTGTCCAACGGCCGAGGTAATCTGCCTCGGCCTCCAACACTCTGCCAACGGTTCGGCCCATCACCAGAGAGAGAGTACCCCCTGGCTTGTATTCTCTCAAGTGAACCTGTGGAGTGCTGCCGAAGGTGACCTTCCTGTGGTCAAAGGCTTCCTTACAGCTGCCTGAATCTTCCGTCGCACACCTGGCTGGTTAGTATCAAGATTGGGCTCCTGAAATCCAGCATAATCGGTTCCTAACATTCCCAACGTTTTGCAGTCTTCAAAGAGCTCCCCGCCATTTTCATCGTAAAGTGGGAATCCTCTTTTGTTGTTGAAGATGAATCTCGCCACATTTGGTGGCTTCTTGGGTGGCATAATGTCCCCCACTGGCTCATTTCGAGCCAGCATCCCCTTGATATTGTCCCATGAGTCAAAGTCATCCACTAACGGTGATTCAACTGCCCCTGTAGGCTGGACTCCTCCCAGCGAGTCCCATAGAACACTTTGTGCCGGGGGAGCCCAGCCCATCTTATTTAACTACCCCTCCCACCAGGGTGCCCCTGTGGGTCCTGGTTGGGTGGGGGTTGTGATGGGGGTTGGGAAGGCTGGGGAAATCCTGGGTAGAATCCTGCGTCAGCAAGATACTGTAGTCCATGGTAGGGTGGTGGTTGTGACTGCTGGTAAGGCTAATGGGTAGCTGCTGGATACAACTGTGCTGGCTGAAGAGAACGTGAATCTCCACGAGGACGCTTGTCATCTTGCTTGAGTAGAGGAGATGTCGCAGGAATACCTTCTTGAGTTGCAACTGGTACGTTTGAAGGTGGTGGTCGCTTCTGATAGGGATTGCCATGGTAGCCCTGCAGAAAGTCTGGGTGTGTGTAGACATCATTAGTGCCTTGGAGGTGATATTGTCCATGGGCTGGAGACTGATGAGGAGTCTGGTAACTTCCATAGTGGGGCACAGTCATACCCGGTACTGGACCATCATTGGCACCCCCTCCAGGAGGATGTGGTTGTCTGGAGGAAGGAGGATTAGAGGGGTGGCAGTGGCTGCAGATGGTCTTTGCATGTTACTGAACAAGGCCATCATCTGCTGAAATCTTGCTTCACTGGCTTCCTGGTCCTTTTGGTGCTTTGCTTCTAGTTGTTGCAGTTGTTCCTGGTGTTTCTTCTCCATTCTTTCCATGGCATCTAATGTGGACTTGGTCTGTTGCTGCATGGCTAATGTTGACTTGGTCTGTTGTTCCATTGCTGTTTTGAGGGCTGCTATTTCTTTGGACTGTGCATCACTAGTGACATCACTGGGTGCCACAGTGGTGGCTGTAGCTGGTGCAGAGACATTGGTTACTGGTGCCTGATTCTGTCCCCAAGTTCTGACTTTGTCTGCCCAAGTAGTCATGATTGCTTCCACTGAAGCAAGGGAGGCATCATCTTGATACAGTGTTTGAAAGGAGCGACTGCTGTATGAGTACTGATCCCAAGAGTCATCCCTTGGAGTTCGTGGTTGTCTTCGAATGACAGAAGGCTCCTCATCCTTAAGGGCATAGTCTTGTGGGAAGATGGTGGCATCTGAGAAGATTTCTGTGAGTCTTTCCACCACTGTGTCTCTAGCACTCTTTTGGCAAATGGCATAGTACTGTCCTGCAGTGGCATAGAATTTGTGGCGTTCCAGATCCAACTGTAGGGGCTTGCCATTGGCAGTGACAATCTTCTCTAGGAGCAAAAGACGAATTTCATCCTCAAAGTTTGGATTCAGATCTTGTAGGGGACTCCTGTGGTGGCATTGATACATCCATATGTTGAATCATTGCCTTCTTCATAAGGTCATGGTACTTTCTTTGTCTGCTGATCTTGTTCAATTTTGGGCTCAGTAGATCCAACTGTGGGTGTTGCAGAGTGGGGTCATTGGCAATGGCTTTCATCAGGTTCTCAAAGACTGGACGGTCGGTGAATCCCACTTGGATGCCAAGGATGTCAATCTTCTCAGTATCGACCTTGACTTTGGTTGGAACAATGGCAATGGGACAGGTTATGGAAGGCCTCTGCTGACGTAGCCAACTAGATACCCGAGGTAACAGGCCATCACGGAAGGTCTTCTTAGGATTCTTCCCGGCAATGTAGCATACTGTGGCAGTCTGGGATTCTTCTAAGCTGTGTGGCCGCAGGAAGAGCTTGTGTTCTTTGAGAAAGGGAACCACCCCTTGAATCTTCTTTAATGCAGGCACGCTGTCGTAATCAGGGCTATGCACATAGAAAGAACAGGCAAATCGACGAATGTAGTCATTGATGGGGCCCCAGTCCATCACCGAGGCATTGAGCCACTTGACTAGCTGGTCGCTGGTCACCTAGGGAGTCCAAGTCAATTCCATTTCCCTCAAAGTCTCCTATCCCTTCACGATCTTTGAAGGTGATTGTGTACCTGTGATCAGAACACAACAGTGTCAACAACTGCATGACCAGTGGAATAGGCATTGCTGTGGTTGCTGGATTCATTGCTTCGATGCGAACACCAAAGTAGTGTGTCTTGTGGCTCCTTGCACCATAATTGGCATCCTCAAAGCTTTCCTTGTCATCATCCCTCATAGTATCTCTATTGTTGCCATCCTGATTGCCATTGGTGGTGGATGCATCGGTGCTCTCATCTGCATCAAGAGCCATGGGATTGGCAACACCAAGTGAGGCAGCAGCAGCATCTTGCTTGGACTCCTGAATGGTCATGGTGGCAACGCCTGGAATTGGTGGAACATCAATATCAGGAGCTGGTTCCAGTAGACCCAAGGACTTTGCTCTGTGATGAATCTCTTGAGGCAATGGACAGTGAGTTCTCTGTAGATCAAGAAGGGAGTTCCTAACACAGACAGAGGCAGTGTCATTGGCTGGGTCGGTGGGAACAAGGAATGCCAGGTCTGTTTCCAGATAAGTGAGTATCTTTTCTGGATCAGCCTTCCACTTGCAGAGGAAACACAATGGGTCTTGAGGTCGAGAGATCGAAAGCTGGTGACAGAAACAGGGGTTGTCTGATGGTGGAGTAGAGTCTGGCTCCTGAATAGGTTTGGGTAAACTCTTGGGTGGATCAGAGTCTGAGGTCATGGTGGGTGCCTCCAAGGGTTGTTGCTGATCAGGAATGCCAGACGGAGCTATAGCTTCGAATATGGGAGCTAGTTGCTGGGCAGGAAGGAAGGCATAGTGGTCATCAAAGGACTTGTTACAGGAGTTGCAGTAGTGACCAGCAGAGAGGAGCACATCCTGAATGCCAAACTGAATAGTAGTGACATCCACACACTTCATTTGAGTGGCTTCCATGTGAGAGTGACATTGAGGGCAATGGATAGGAGTGCCAGTAGGGGGCATAGCATTCAACTTGGCATCAGACAACTGACTGGCTGAGAGGACTTCAATCAATTCCTGTTTCTTTGCAGTTTCCTGTAAATGTTGGATTCCTGCGTTGATCTCTTCTTTAGTTGGGTTGGCGGTGTTCTCAGTCGTCTGGTGGATGGCTGCGCTTGATGAAAGCAGCAGTGTTAATGGTGATGTTGGTCGTGTATCCGTTGTCGAGGAACCTTGCAGTGGTATGTACTGGTTGCAGTTGGAGCAGTAGTGATCCTTGTCAATTTCAGCCCTGAGAGTAGAGTGTGTCACAGCAGATTTTCGCAATGATGTATCAGTAGGAAGCACCATTGCAGTACAGTATGGACACACGATGGGCATGGCTGTAGAGAGTGTCGCTGGTTTGGTGCTGTAATGCGTAGGAGAGATGAGGTCAACGGGACAATCTGCTGATCCAGTTGCGGGCCCACTTGGTGTTGTTGTGTCAATAACAGAAGTTGCGTCCGGTGGTGGATGACATGAATCGTTGGTACGAAGCGTGGTCTTCATTACCTTTGACTTGGAGCTGTCTGTGATCAAATCGCTGAGTGGTTGTGCCGTGAATTTCGGTGCTAGGGTGGTATCCTTGTTATTGACATCTGCCGCCTCTTCGAGTGTTGCTATATGAAAGTAGGTGGTCTGGGAGTTTTGCGAGTTTTGTTCCATTGCGTCTTGATTGACTCGAGATGCCGCTTCTTTTAGCTGGGAACCTTTGGAGTCAGGCTGACTGCTGAGGAATTGTTGGATAGATTTCTTTAGTCGAAACTTGGATTTCTTTTTAGTCAAAGTGGGATTGGCAGAGCTGTTGTTCTTGTTTTTGATGTGGTGAAGCAATCCGGTTGCGATCTGTTCCTCTGTTGTCCCACTGGTATTAGCGTTTCCGGTAAGACGGTTGATTGCGTCGTTTGAGCTCGATGGGTTGAGACTCGGCCATTCATCATGGTTACTACTGCTAATGGAAGCGCTGAATGGTGTAGACTTCGAAGATGTGGGCTGCTGTGATTTCTTTTTGTTGCTCTGTTTCTTCTGTCGGCGCGTACGACAAGCAGTATCCTTTGCGTGCCGTACATTGTACGATTTCTCCCACATCACCGGTGTTGGATTTGTCGTAACAAGTACTGGTGGCAGCGGCAGTGGTTGTAGTAGTACAATCTTCGTGTTGGATTTCTTGATGGTTCCTGCAGCAATTTTGCGTCGCGCCATGGTAGATCCCAATACTTTCGTGCTTGCATTGGTACGAGGGGGAGTTGTGCCTGCTTCGACTGAGTAGCTTCCAGTAGTGTTCATGGTACTGATCGAGTCAGAGTCATCATCAGCCTCGGTTGGATTATCTTGGTATTGTAGTAGCCACAAATCATCTGCTTCGTGCAGAATCGAGAATGGATTTTGTTGTGCTGTATGATAGGCGGTGCAATTGGACACAGCCTTGGTCCTTGCTTTGAGATAAGGTGTTGTCTTTCGATTTTGTTTGATGTGTCGAAAACCATCAAGCTCTTCAGAGTGGTTTGTCGTGTCTTCTTTTGCCACAGAGTTGTCAATCCTGATGCCTGTTGCCTTTGTATTTGATGGTTTCCTGTCGGATTTCGACGGTACCAGTTGCTGTCTGCCTCCAACCATGGAGTTAGATCCCATTGCCGAAGCTTTGTTGATGGTAGCTGCCGTCGATTTCTTCCGAAATGGACCACAAGGCGCCATTGTGGACCTTGTCTTGTTGGGTGGCTAAGATAAAACAGCAATTTACTATAGAATAAAGAGTACAATTTCGTTCGTCAGAGTGCTTCCGAAAAAGCAGGGTTCTAGATTTCCTGAATCTAGAATGGTAGGACAAAAAGAACTGAGAGAACTGGGGTGTAAAATACTCATTAGTTTAACAAACTATGGCCACGGAGTGGCTTTTGTGACGCGGGCAAGTGGTGGGGAAGCCCCCACCTAGCTGAGTCGTCATCTACTTATTTGCCCAATCAACATGACCTCATCCACTGGCCCAACGTGGAGCCAGCACCAAGTAGACAGATGCCCTGGGTAGGGGGGTGAGCACATTGATAGGGAACCTGCAGCGCAAAACCTGGGTTACAGGGCTTACACAGGATTTTTGTCGGTATTGAAACCATTATCACCATAGGGACCGTAAGGACCAGTTAGATTGCCAGACCAAAGAGTGCTCGCCAGTAAGTGTGTCTGGGTGATCAGGTCCCAACTGTGGCAAGGGCCTTGGCATGCAAGGCAAGATGCCAGCAGGCCCGTAGGAGGTGGTACTCCTCAGGTGGACCAGAGCAGGGTGTAACCCATCCAATGCACAAAAATTGTTAGTAGAGGCCAACAAGCAGGCAGAAGATGGGGTAAATGACACACTGGCAGTGTGTGGTTCCCAAGAGGGAGGCACAGTGGCTGCTGGAGTGTTGGGGCTGTTCGAGGGGTTGTTGAGTCAATAGAAGGAGGATAAGGGGGCACTGGAAGTGGGCTGGTGCCAGGGCAGGAGGGGAGTCCTGTTGGTGTTGGAGTGTTGTTGTAGGGTTGGGATGTAGCATGGTTGATGGTGTGTTGTAGGATAGAGCGTGCCTTGTTCAAGGTGAGAACAAAGGCATCCTCCCTGATAGGTAGGGTGTGATTCGGAAGGTGTGATCCTCAAGATGGCTGCATGCTCTAGGAGCTGTTGCTTCATCTGGGGATTGGTGTTGTGTAGTCTGCGGAGGATGGTGGATGTGGTTGGTTGGGTGAAGTGTGGGAGTGGGGAATGTCTGGGAGGACTTGGGTTTGAGTGAATAGTGGGTAGACATGGGGAAGTCATGGTGGGTGGTAGGTGGGTTGGTGGGAGAGTTTGTATCCTGGAGTATTGACTGTAGGGTCGTTGCTTCAACGCAAGCAATGGAGGTTGCTGTGAGGTGGCGAGATGATTGATGTAGAAGGGTGTATTCAAGGGCAATGCACTGAGGCACTGGTAATAAGGTTTATATCAAGTTGTTGGGTTGTGTTGCCACTGGATCAAAGGCTGTGGCCAAGTCTGGTGCAGGTATACAACTACCTGCAGGAGAAGATGGTATCAGAGCCAAGGCTGTTAGGGATTCTTTCAGGGAAAACTGGAGAAGTCACGCTATAGCCAGTAGAGGCAGTGGTGGGGGGATCAAGGGGTGTTGTTGGTTGATGGGGCTGTGTTACTGGATGACACTGTGTTGTCTCAAAGGCTGGTACTCAATCTGTTGTAGGGTCAATCATGCAACAGAGAGTCAAGCCAAGATGTGGAGAGGGTACTCGATTCAGGTGGAACTGTGGAAAGTCACTGGAGAGTCACTCAACAATCAATGAGAGAGAGATAGAGTCAGTTATGTATTTAATATCTATGCACACCACGCTGCAGTTTCTGTCTGGGGCTCAATCCTTTGGAGCACACTCAGAAGGAGAGTCAGGTGCAGTACCAGAGAGGTGGCTGTGTTCAATGAGGTGTTGCACAATCTAGCCAAACACGCTAGAGGGGCAGCTTTTTTAGTTGTTCTTGTGGGGGTGGGATCCTTTGGAGAGGGCTGGATATCCCAGGGAGGGGCTGTGGAACTAATAAATGCAGCCAAGCCTGGAGATACAAGAACTAAGTCCTTACAGGAACTCTGTTGTTGTTTGTGGTTCCTCTTGGAGAGGAGTTAGATATCAATGGAGGGGTGGTAACAGTAGCAGGTGTCGATCAGTCACTCAGTCTGTATAGGGATAGGACTGGTTGGATCAGTAGGATCAGTTCCAACAAGGACTTCGGGAGAAACCACTAGTGCCCGGTGAGAAAGGTAAGAATACAGGTGTAATTCTCTCCTCGGTGGTCACTGCAGGTATCGTGAAGCTTTTTGATGATAGGAGGTTGCGTAGGAGAAGAGGTACGGTCGCGGGAAGTCATTCACGGAGTAGCGAGTCTTGGATTCAGTTCGAATCGAAGATCGTTCGATTCAGAGATGATTCGATTCGAATCAACGTCACCGGTTGCCTTAGGGGTAAGGTAACCGAGCCTGTTGTTGCTGGTGGAGGAGGAGGATCGATCGTTCGAAGAAGAGGATCGGCGACAATGGATTTCGTCGGTCGTCAGGAGCTTAGTTCAGAAAGCAACAATGATAGGTATGGGAATTGTTTTCTACTGTGCTGGAAGGCCGGAGACTTCTTTTGTGTCAATTTCTTCAACTTGGCCGTCGGCGGTCGAGAATAGAAAACCCGCCCGATCTCTAGATTTCAATTGGGATGGCTTTCTAATCTGGGCCGGAGAACGCCGCGTTGATAGTCGCTTGTAGCAGAGTGCAGAGATAGGAGTATCGATCTGTCAACCGGGGTTAATGAGGGCTTGAATGAGAGATAAAGAGAGGAAAAAGGGATGGGTGTTTCCGTGATGACGTTGAGTGGATTCTATAGTAAAACATACTCTTCAACGAAATAACAGATAACAAGCTTCTGAGGTCCTTTCGCTTCGTTTCAATGCTTCTAATGGTGCTAATAGGTAGTGGAATGGTATAGGTATGACCGATTGGTTGCGTTGCTATTAGTGTTGTTGTTCTTGTAGTGACAGATCCAAGGGGAAGCGCTTCGGTTTTCGCTTCCCTTGAAAAAGTAAAAAAGAACTGAGAGAACTGAAAGCGTGGATGACTGTGCATAGTGAGCAGAAAGCGTGGATGACTGTGCATGGTGAGCAGATGGTACTTTCTTTGATGGTTGCACGGTTTCTGTTGGTTGGTTGATTGTTAGATGGTTGGTTGGTTGGTTGGTTGGTTGGTTGGTTGTTGGTTGTTGGTTGTTGGTTGGTTGGTTGGTTTGGTTGTTGGTGGTTGGTTGTTGGTTGTTGGTTGGTTTGGTTGGTTGGTTGGTTTGGTTGGTTTGGTTGGTTGGTTGTTGGTGTTTGGTTGGTTGGTTGGTTGGTTGGTGGTTGGTTATGATTGTGTCAAGAGCGCCTTTTGTGTCGGTTGCCATGGCCATTGCATCGTGTATCCGAGCGATTGTTCGCACATCTTAAGTTTGCTTGTTCACGATCATTTAAGCGACATTGGTGATTCGGTCATTCCCGGGCGAGCTCTTGAAAACTCAAAATATAAGCGAGACTAAGTCCTGCTGAGTACGTTTTACCACTACTAATCACAATATACAAGGTTTTGGGCGTGAGTGCGCATGTCTCAGCATTAATTTATTAACTACGAATAATATATATATATATATTTATATGCATGTGGCCTCATGTGCATTACCATTATTCAGACATGCCCATAGGATCTACGGGACTTGCGGCACGCTTTGCCGCTGTTCCCCTAAAATTTCTCGCTAGCCAAGAAGAAAGCCGAAGGCTCTATGTTGCAGCCATGACGACCCCATCAAGCCAATAAAAAGGAGGAGAAGACAGCAAGCCATAGGATATCATCTACACAGAGACAAAGCTGGAAGAGGGATTTCATCCAGATATACCATAGTGAGTACAGTACTTGTTCATTTTGAATTTGGATTTGCGCGAAGCGTGGAAACGCCTCCAAATCACCATTTGCCATATGGCATGCAGCAAGCACTCCTGCCGCCGCACCTGTCCATGGCAACAATATGCAGATCATGCAATGTGTCTGAAAAGGAATACGGTATAGGTGCGAGCGCAATGCAAATGTCCCATCCAAAGAGACCGCATTTCGAAGATCATTATCTGCGTGATTCTTCGATTCATGCCACTCGATTCATCATTCAACTCGACTCGCTGCATGCTTCATAACGTTAATTGCCGCCATGGTTGAATTGCGCGACATGACTAGTATGTACGGTACCGCTGCGGCCTACTATATGTTGCCGCATGAGGGAAAAAAACTGAATGTCTAATAACAGATTCATACAAGATGTGCTTGAGGACGACCCACGATTTATGCATCTGCATGAGAGTTTCATCCGGTTGTTGAATTGAATGTGCTCGAATGGAAGCCTTCAAAATTTGGCAATGCCCGTGTACAAAGGAAAAGCATGGCCTGGATTCCATCAATTGGCCTCAACCTGTTTAGGTTGAATTGAATCATTCTGACAATCGATACTGTACCGTAGTTCTTGGCTTCAGTGGCTGAGCAATACTAATACCGGCCTTCGGTATAGCTGCAGATAAGAAAAGAATAGAAGAAACAACTTGTACGTCTACTGTAGCATCCATGGCGACAAAAGGATTTGGCCCACATGAATTCAATTAAGCCAGTGGAGATTAAGCCAGTGGAGCTGTGTAACCTCGGCAGAAAGGTTTCAGTGTAGAAGCAGATACCCCTATTAGCTAGCTAGCTAGCTAGCTATCATTTAAGCCAGCGGAGCTGTGTAACCTCGACAGAAAGGTTTCAGTGTAGAAGCAGATGCCCCTATTAGCTAGCTAGCTAGCTAGCTAGAAGCAGATACCTGTAGTGCTTAGCTAGCTAGTGCTTAACTTGCGCTTAGCTAGCTAGAAGCAGATCCCCTAGCTAGAAGCAGATTCCCATAGCAAGCTAGAAGCAGATACCCCAAGCTAGCTAGAATACTAGTTATATAGCTTTTGCTAGCTTTATAGTTTTTCCTGGTAGAAGCAGATCACCCTACTAGGATGCATGTAAATAGCTTTAGCTGGTTTAAAAGCACCACCCTGGGATACTTATTTAGTTTTTACTGCCTTATTTGTATTCTAACTCTACCCTTATACCTGCAGGGACCACCGTAGCAGGAAAAACAATTAAAGGGGTTGAGGGCTCTGGCAGCAAGACTGCCGAGGTGAAGCAGATACCTCTAGTGCTTAGCTAGTGCTTAACTTGCGCTTAGCTAGCTCGAAGCAGATCCCCCCTAGCTAGAAGCAGATTCCCATAGCAAGCTAGAAGCAGATGCCCCTAGCTAGCTAGAATACTAGTTATATAGCTTTCACTGGCTTTAGAGTTTTCCTGGTATGACTGTAGAAGTAGATCCCCCTACTAGGATGCATGTAAATAGCTTTAGCTGGTTTAAAAGCGCTGGCTTATTTAGTTTTTGCTGACTTATTTGTATTCTAACCCTACCCTTATACCTGCAGGGACCACCGCAGCATTACCTCGACAGTCTTGCTGCCAGAGCTCTCAACCCCATTAATTGTATTTCCTGCTGCGGAGGTCAGGGCCAGCATAAACCATATACTTAAAACCATTGATTTCTGCTCTGAGTCGTATTGCAGCATCAGTTGATGAACAGCAAAGCCCTCTTTGAACGCCCCATCTGAGTGACAAGTGACCTTTTAGCTATGTATGGCGACGGATCAATAAGAGATGAAACAAAAACCGATATAAAAAAAACTGAACGTCTAATAACGGATTCAGACGAGATGTGCTTGAGGACTACCCACGAGCTAGGGCTCGGGTATTTCCCACAGTCAAGTCTGCTCACCGGCCACACTGGCCTCCTGAGAGGGTGCGACGCCTGTTAGCTATCTAAGGACTTGTACACTGAGGTCAGAGCCATGATTCACCACAAATCACGAGCTCTTTGTTGAAGAGAGTTGGGGTTGGTAAAGAAGTTTGAGGGGGTAGGAGGGGTAAGGAAAAAGGGATGGTAGGAATGTCCGACTATCTCCTGTTTCCAGGCATGTGGTGTTAGTGACTCTCGTGTAACTGTAACACAGGTTGCCATGTGTTCAAAAATTGAATGATGACTCGTGTATTCAGTTGCATGCGCTATTCGAGTGGTATCTGGAATAGCCATTCCAAATGTTCAGGGACTTCTTGCTGTATGCTTCGTAGAACTGAGTGAGTTGTCGGATTGCTTGTGCTTTCTTTGTCTTGTGACTTGGTTCTCATGTCGTGCCCATGTCTGTCTTGGTTGCGCATGTCCAGAGTTTCCACCATTCTTTATAGATAATGTCAATGAGTCCAGTGAGCCATGTGAGTCATTGTTGCGTTTGGTTGCGGTCTTTTTCATGTTCAAATATCGGTCTTGTTCCTGACTGAATTGTTTAGAGATTCTCCCCTTTAACAGATGATGCCATCCAATGGCATCTTGTGCTTGTTTCAGTGTGTCCCATGAAGGATCTTCTTGGATTGTTGTTGGGTTTTGGTGATGTAAACATACTTTGAGGCCTGATAGGAGAAGCCCCTGGATTTTTGGAGAGGTGTCCTTTTTCTGGACATATGCTAGGACTGCACTGTAGCATTTCTCGCGCCATTTGATTCTTTCAGGGCTGCTGCATTCCATCAGATGGTGCCTTGTTTCTGAAGGGTTGTTGCATGATGGGCATCCTGCATAATACTTGGGGTTTGTTTTATGAAGGAATGCTCCAACAGGTAGGACTTTGTTGAGGTATTTGACCATTGTTGGACGATGATTATGTGTCTTCGCAAAGCTCTTCCATGTGCGGTCCAGTCAATGTCATTGAATGTGTCTTCTGACCAGTTGTAGTCTTTCATCAATTTCTGTTTGAGCAGTGGGTAGGTTCTGGCACATTTCAGCTCTTGTTTGAGATTGAATGTGACTGTTCCTTGTTTCAGTTCAACTTGGCATCCACTGGTGGTAAGATGGGAACTCTGGTGAAGTCGGTGTCCGAGTGAGCTTGGAGCCATGTGTCGGCTAGCTTATCGGCATCTACATTCAGCTGAGCTTTCAGCGGGAGTTGGTCATATGGTTTGTTGTCGTCTTGATGTCCCTTTATGTGATGGATTGAGGGCCTGGATGCTTCGTCGAGGGTCTTCTAACATTGTGTGTCTGATTTCTGCAATGATGTCCCACTCAGAGCCAGTGTGGTGTTGGGGTATATTTTGTGAAATAATGTGTGCTTGGTGACTACTTCTCCGATGCTTTTGTTGTCACAGAGGTGCTCATGCTTGGTGAGAATCTCTTGTTTGTTGGGTGAATGAATCTTTTGAGCTGTGCTAAGAACCTCATTGCTGAGAGGATTCCGTATCCTTCTGCTCTGTAGGAGTTGATTTTGTAACCGAAGGCTGGTCCACAGCAGCGGGCTAGGCGTGTGCCATCATGTTTGCTAATGATCCATGCAAATGAGCCTTTGGGGTTGGGTGATGAGCCGTCACTGGATATGATACATGGTTCGTTGCAGAGGGTTTCCCATAGTTCTGTCTTCTCGACTAAAAGCTCAAGGTGTGTCCAGCATTTTTCTCTCCCATTCTTAAGGTGTGGAATGGCTTCCATAATTGTTGTTGGCTGTGTCGACTCTTGTGAGGCTGGTATGGATTTCCATCCTTCAAGGAACCATAGATCCTGGTGCTCATCAACGGTGGCTGGGGTTGCTGATAGAGGTAGGGAAGTTAATGTGTCATTTCTGTGTGTATCGTAGCTGTGGAATAATTGTGCATTCTTGCTGAATTTGTTGTCCATTGTTCTTTTGTAGATGTGGTTGGATTCTGGATCATAATAATGTGTCCATATTCTTCTCTGTTCTGCTAGTTGTACAGTCCAGGCTCCAAGTGGCTTGTTGATGGTTCAGGTTTCTACCAATTACAGATTACACTTAGCTGGGGGGTTCCCTGGGCGTTGACTAAGGTAGCTTTCCATGCTTTTGCGGATTAATGGGACTTAAAGACGTGGTTCTTGGCCTTAAACTGGATCTCTTCTCTTTTTTTT